>LS485308.1:0-42420 GCA_900490705.1 Pristionchus arcanus
TCGAGGATCCTTCAGGAATTCTCCATTCTCATTGATATGTCTCTCAGGGCAGAAGTAATGTGGTCTCTCGAATTCATTCTCATCCAAATGAACGATCGAGAATTCGGGAATGACACCAGTGCCGACGGGAATGTCGTAACCTCAAAAATGCACAGTATTGCTTGTTCTAATTTGTAAAAAAATCACCTTCAATTTTCACGGGTGCGGTGACTTTTCGGGTGAAGTTCAGAGCGACAATGTTGGCCAGACGTTGGACCTCCTTCAATGGCAAGTGATCATCGTAAACATATTTAAAAATAATCAAATACCTGAATAATGGCATTGCAATAATGCAGGTTCTTCTGATCTTCCATTTGAATGTTCTTCAAATATAGCCGATAATTCAATTACTAAAAAAATTGGGCTCACTCGTTTTCCCACTTTCTCATCGATCTCAGCCTGTGCTTTGAATTGCGCTTCAGGATTGTTCACCTGTGTTGTGTTAGAAAAATTATAAATACGTCGCCAAATATCGCCAGGAAATTCTCCGTACCATGTGATGCAGAACGAATCTTAGCGTTGTCACAGTTGTCTCGAATCCCGCACCCCAAAGATCGTAGCAAGCAATGGAGAGTTGATGACGAGTAAAGGATTCTGAATTTATATTTACATCAGATGAAAACTGCAGATTTACTAACCCAAATCTTCTCCCTTCGCTTCTCTTCTTTTCATCTCTGCAATGAATGCTTCAGCATAGCATTTTGGAGTCTCATCCTCATTGAATTCTTTCTCGACCATCTCTAACTCCTGTAAAACATTTTGTTGTGAACTAGTTTTTGTTTTAGCAAGGACAAACCTTTTGAATAACATCAAGAAGTCCATCGTTGCTTTCGACAAGTTTCTTGATTGGATATCCGAACAGTTTGTCAAAGTGACGAATGAATGGAAGAACTTCTAGACCGAGAACAACTGGATGAGACATCCGAACAATCACCTATTCAATGAGAATTTTTCAATTTGAAAACAAAATAAATTACATCTCTCATTAGGTGATTGACGTGCTCGAACAGGGGATCTCCGTATGGAAGAGTGCGTCCGAAGGTTTGATGCCAGATAATATGAGGCCGATTGCGGAAAAATCGGGCATTTCCAGATGGATTTGGCACAGCTCAAAAATTTCGATTCACTGAAAATGCGGTTTTAGAGGTTCCCGAGGGTGCTGATGACGATGGACAAATTCGTTTTTCATATGGAGCCTTCGTTGGCTCCAGACGATGTCACGTCGAAAACGAGTTTAGCGCTGTTTCTCCTCTCCCAAGGAAGCTTATTTTTTGCGTGCATGGTTCCCGTACCAGAATTTAATGGCGATCACGCCTGCAAACTTCATTTTTCATTAAATATTTTTAATATTTTTAAAAATACAAGCTTAGTCAAAATCATTTCCGCGCTTAGCAACAAACATAGATCGGACCGGAATGGCGAGAGGAATCCAGCCTAAAATTTTGAAAAAAATCGATCATGGGATCTCCGAAAAAATCAACTTATCACGTGTCTTCTGAGTGATTGCATGACCCTGAGGAACTGGCTGCAAAAGTTTGAGCTAGACCCTCGAGATAATTATGGTAGATAACAATAGAGGAGAGAATTTTTTTATCGTAGGTGATTTGTCCGAAAACCGGCTTTTTTGTATTTTCCGGCTCCGGATCCGGCTAGGACCGGCATTTTCATATCTCAGCTTAGGGTAAAGATAAAAATATGGCGAAGTGCTCAAAAAATCCGGAAAAATATTCTAAAAAAGTTATAATTTTTGACTTTTAGCTACTTCAAAGTTTTCGATATGAAAAAAATGAAAAACAGGTAAAAATATCACAAAATAAATTCTCCTGGGAAGGGGACCCCCCCATTTACCACTTTTTGACAACGGATTCTGAAACTACATACTCATATTAGTCCTAGAAAAAATAGCACTTGTCTCGGGAGGGGTTAAAGTGGAACCTCCCAAGTCAAAATATCCGAATAAGTGCAAAAATATCGATTTGAGAAATATCCAAAACAATACTTTTGAGCATTCTAGGACCTCAATTTTTGCTCAGTAATTTTATATTATCACCAGAGAACGTTTTAAAACTTATTTGGCAAAGAATAGCCTCGTCCAATTGTTTTTTCTCATCTCGGGTATGTGTTTCTGGAACCCAGTAAATCCCATCGTTGAGGTCTCGCAGCAGTACGCCAAAAGTATCTTCGACCGGGCAAAAAAGATTCTGGTAAGTAATTTTTATGATTCTTTTTTAAGCCGCGTTTTCGGAATTTTGATATCGATATTTATTTCCAGGATACGGTAGATCAAAGATCAAATACTCGGAAACTGTGGTTTTCGGTGAAATGCACCGAACTAAAAAAATCGTAACTGGGGTAAAAATGAAGATTTTATCTCATTCTAAGTTGCCATGGATAGAGGAGAGCTCGACCGACATTTCGAGCACGGCAAACTCATTCTTGGTCGATGCTCTCGTGCGGAGTGGTCGGATTTCCGAAAATATTATGCATCTATGGCAATACCCGTTTATACATAAATTCACTGTGATTTTTTTCAAAGTACTTATATATGTCTAAAATATCACCAAAAAACAGAAAAAACCGAGAGGGGGAAAATGAGGGCAGCATTTTAAGTCCATACACTTTTATTTGCACATGTCGTCCATTGACCGGCGGACTAAAATGCTGCCCTCATTTTTTCCCCTCTCGGATTTTTCTGATTTTTGGTGATATTTTAGACATATATAAGTACTTTGAAAAAAATCACAGTGAATTTATGTATAAACGGGTATTGCCATAGTTGAATAATATTTTCGAAAATCCGACCACTCCGCACGAGAGCATCGACCAAGAATGAGTTTGCCGTGCTCGAAATGTCGGTCGAGCTCTCCTCTATCCATGGCAACTTAGAATGAGATAAAATCTTCATTTTTACCCCAGTTACGATTTTTTTAGTTCGGTGCATTTCACCGAAAACCACAGTTTCCGAGTATTTGATCTTTGATCTACCGTATCCTGGAAATAAATATCGATATCAAAATTCCGAAAACGCGGCTTAAAAAAGAATCATAAAAATTACTTACCAGAATCTTTTTTGCCCGGTCGAAGATACTTTTGGCGTACTGCTGCGAGACCTCAACGATGGGATTTACTGGGTTCCAGAAACACATACCCGAGATGAGAAAAAACAATTGGACGAGGCTATTCTTTGCCAAATAAGTTTTAAAACGTTCTCTGGTGATAATATAAAATTACTGAGCAAAAATTGAGGTCCTAGAATGCTCAAAAGTATTGTTTTGGATATTTCTCAAATCGATATTTTTGCACTTATTCGGATATTTTGACTTGGGAGGTTCCACTTTAACCCCTCCCGAGACAAGTACTATTTTTTCTAGGACTAATATGAGTATGTAGTTTCAGAATCCGTTGTCAAAAAGTGGTAAATGGGGGGGTCCCCTTCCCAGGAGAATTTATTTTGTGATATTTTTAAAAGTTTTTCATTTTTTTCATATCGAAAACTTTGAAGTAGCTAAAAGTCAAAAATTATAACTTTTTTAGAATATTTTTCCGGATTTTTTGAGCACTTCGCCATATTTTTATCTTTACCCTAAGCTGAGATATGAAAATGCCGGTCCTAGCCGGATCCGGAGCCGGAAAATACAAAAAAGCCGGTTTTCGGACAAATCACCTACGATAAAAAAATTCTCTCCTCTATTGTTATCTACCATAATTATCTCGAGGGTCTAGCTCAAACTTTTGCAGCCAGTTCCTCAGGGTCATGCAATCACTCAGAAGACACGTGATAAGTTGATTTTTTCGGAGATCCCATGATCGATTTTTTTCAAAATTTTAGGCTGGATTCCTCTCGCCATTCCGGTCCGATCTATGTTTGTTGCTAAGCGCGGAAATGATTTTGACTAAACTTGTATTTTTAAAAATAATAAAAATATTTAATGAAAAATGAAGTTTGCAGGCGTGATCGCCATTAAATTCTGGTACGGGAACCATGCTCGCAAAAAATAAGCTTCCTTGGGAGAGGAGAAACAGCGCAAAACTCGTTTTCGACGTGACATCGTCTGGAGCCAACGAAGGCTCCATATGAAAAACGAATTTGTCCATCGTCATCAGCACCCTCGGGAACCTCTAAAACCGCATTTTCAGTGAATCGAAATTTTTGAGCTGTGCCGGCTGTTGATCGATTCTTTGACGAACGGCTTCATATTGGCCACTCCTGTCTGAGAAATTTGATGATTGATAAAAGGTAGAGCTGTCCCTAGTGTTTACCATAATGCCAATCGTAAGATCCACGGGCTGTTTATTAGTTCCCTGTTGCTTCCATTGAGAAATGATCTCTTGAGAGTAATCGACAGCAATGTTCTGTAAAGATGTTTGTTGGAATTTGGGCTGACGAAAACAACTATTTGTTCCTTACTTGAATAGTCGCATTGTTGAATCCGACGTTTCTCAAGGCGTGAAGTGCGAAGCGACGTTGCTCCTGAGAGAAGGATGTTTATCACGGAATGTTCGTCAAAACCGCGATAAACAAAGGGTGTTCTTTGAGAGGATCAAAACAACATGCCCCCGTTATCAACACGCTCACATAAGCAATAACAACGAACCCTCCACATAGAATTGTCATTGAACACCAGTCCATACTCTCCTTTCACCAAATATTCCATCATCATTTTGGGATTGATTCGATCGGAGAACTTATCGCCGTCTTTGACTATGTGCTCTTGCAGCAGCTGAATTGCCATTATTCATAGGCGAAAAATCGGATAATTCGCCTTACCTTATGATCGGTGATGATCACTACCGGATGAGGCATCCAGATTGTGAAGATTTTATCGTACTTCTTCTTCCACTCGACAAAGTTCTGAAAACAACAACATAAATTATGAATAGAAAATCATCAAACCTTGTCCAGGTCCGCATCAAATTGGTGAAAATTACCAAGGAGAGGAAGGGGAGGAGGACCGGGAGGAAGACCTATAAACGGTTTATGACTTTGTTGATCAATGAATTCTGTTGGTAACGAACCTTTCAATCGATTGATAAAGAGTGAATAACAGACGATCGCAAGAATAGCGAGAGCCACTAGGTAGACAATCATTCTGAATATACAAATTACTTCATGGAAAAGAGAGGAACAATTATGTTCCTTGTTCCCTCACCTTTCTTATAAGGGCGAAACTGAGTGATAAAGTCAAATGAGAGAGAGTGAAGGAAGGCAAGAGAGTCAGACAACGAGAGTGATTTCTCGATAAGGCAACCTAGATGACTACGAAATCGTGTGAGAAAAGCACTTGGAACGGCTAGAGTAGAGTGGAGGCAAATGAGTTAATGATGAAGTATGGTAGGTGTATTTAATGAAAGATTGTTGTATTCTGTGATAAATCACCATTTTCAGTTGGAGTTCGAATATTTTTTATCATGAAGACTGGTTACAGTATTGAGTATTGAGTATACATCAAAATGGTTAATTTTCCAGAGTCTTCACTTTCAGAAGAATCCGCCCATGTTGTTTCCATAGCCAAGAATCGAACGAGTGTTCATCTGAAGATATTCAGTATTGTCAGTAAAAAGTTGATCAAACATGCCTTCATTTGATCATGGAACGAGTTGAGTTCATTCTGAGTCGACTGAGGAAGAGATTGATAGTACGAATCGATCTGAAGATCTAGTCATTCGATTGCTAGCTTCTCATCCATACCTGCTGTTCCATCTGGTCCATTCTCATCTGTGCCTGTTGTCCAGAGGAAGAAAGACGAGAGACGGCTTGAGCCTTGATCGAATCATATTGAGCACGTTGCTGAGGAGTCATATCCGGCATAGCCTAAAGGTACGGTAGCATTATCGATTGATAGTGGGAGTATTGCTTTGTAGAGAGACCGATCTTACCGTAGCGATGGCGAGAAGGCAGAAAGAGAGGATGATGAGAGTGTTCATTGTTGGTAGAGGAAGAGTGGAGATGGAGTACTGATGAAGGAGCCTTTATACCAGAAGTCCAAGTGAGAATAAGTGATGCCATGTCGTCAAGTTCAATCGGCGTCCGTTTGTACAGTGCAAACTAGAGAAACTTTCGTCAGCTATTTCGACGATAGAATGTGTGATGGGGAGAGACGGCTTCTGCAGTAGACGCGTGTTCTCTGACCATTGACAAACAATTCTCGAAAGATGCTCGACAACATGAATTCTCTCTGCTCTTTCGGAATGACGTTTGAGTACAGTGTGAACTGGGTGGATTGTGGTAGCAAGCTCAATGAAGTTAGCAACGTCAACTTCGATACAAGTTCATATTTTTTTCTTTTTCGCTCACCGGTAAATTATAATGAAGAGATAAAACGAGGAAATGTGAGTAGAAGTATCAGAAGAAATAAGCGAGCGAAGAGCAATGAAAGAGAGAATCGAGACGGAAAAGTCCGGAAACCAATCGCGATAAGAAAGATGGAGCGCGCTGTGATGTGTCGCTTCAGAACATTTTTTCCATCCTGCTCTGTATTTATTTATTATTCACAGGATAATTGCATCGCTTCGGAATGGCTGATAGTGGCGAACACGTCGAGATGATTCCAAACGAATGTAAACAGTGAGTCGGAACCAATTTCTATTTATTTAGTTATTTTGTTTTCGCTCATTTTTTTGGACTCAAAATTAGCTGATTTGGTCAATTATCACCAGTGATTTTACAATATTTCCTTTCACCCTTCGCGCGAAAGATTGCGCGTAAGAAAGTGTGAAATCGAGAGTTGTTCCAATTGGCTCGGCAGAGATATCGAGATAACATCTTCCTTTCTTTCTCTGGGTTAGAGAGAAAGGGCGATCACTTCATCAGTTCTGTTAAGATTGATGGTCGAACGGAGACGATTGAGTTACTTCGAGAAGGTTGTTGCAGCTCTGTTGTGCAAGTAAGTGTGTATTTCCTTTTATTAGTAGATTATTTTATTTCAGAGGCGACCTATCCGAAGATAATTTCGACGCTGAGCCATGCTCCACTGCAGCTTTAGTATGATTTCATTAACATGAATTTAAATTGTATATTTGTTTAGTTCCGCTTCACAACTCCTCGTCAGAAAGTGCGATTTTCACTGGGAATTCTCTTCGCTCTTTGTGCTGGAATTCTGATGCCCCTGAACACAGTCTACAGTGGAATGGTTGCCAAGATCTATCTCGAAGCTGGTCAAGTACGCTATCATTCAAATTATTCTTCTTACCACGAGAAATGTTGATGTACTGAGTGGGAGAAAAGTTAAGTATAAGAAAAACGGGAATAGTAATTGCATCATTCCCATTGACAGGTGGACAATAATCAGCGAGCGTACGATGATGTTGTTTCCGTCATTTGGTTCTATGCAATCTCAGCAGCTGCTCTTTTCACTTTCTCCGCCCTTCAGGTACCTATTTTCCAAGATAACTTTTAATCACTCGTTGCAGCAATATCTGTTAGTGTCCACCACGGGTGAGTTAGTGGATACACTCCGTAGAGAGTATCTCTCTGCTATTCTTCGCACCAATGCGATCACCCTTGACGCCACATCAGCGGGTGCGCTATCATCTGTGCTCAATGAGTAAGTGGATGATTCCTTCGTTATCGTATAGCATGCAATTGCAGAAATATTGACACGATCCGTGATGGAATGGGCGAAAAGTTGAGTATCCCTTGCTTCTAGCTTTTACTAACCTTCATGTTCAGATCGCCCTTGTTATTCGTTCAATCGGCATGTATCTCATTGCCATCAGTTTGTCAATGTGGTTCAATTGGAAGGTGAATTTTTTTTTCGGCACTCAAGAAGTGATTCAATTGTAGGTAACACTGTGTCTGCTGCCTCTCGGGCCGCTATGCGCCATGATCATGGGTCTAATGGGAAAGGTATGCTAATGTTCTCAAAATGAATATGTTATCCCCTCTCAGTACTCCGCTGGTCCAATGAAGCAACAGATGGATTCTGCAGCAAGTGCAGTAGCAATCGTCGAAGAGGTATCTAATTTCAAAACATCTGGTGGAAAATCTCGAATTTCAGTCAATCATGAACGTTCGAACGGTTGCTTCTTGTAATGGGCAATCGGACATGGTCAAGGTAACACGAATTGTTCTGGCTTCTACGTATATATTCCTAGAAATATTCCTCCGCCCTATCGACTGGAACTGCCCTCGGGGCGCGAGTTTCTCTCATCAACGGATTCTTCGAGGGAGCATTCTTCTTCTCTATTTACGCAGTTGCACTCATCTCGGTGATGTAAGTTTAAAAAGATATTCTTCACTAATCACTTCTCTATTCAGAGTTGGTGTAATTGACTCGCACGGTGGAGGTGCATCGAAGGGCTCTGTTATTATCGCCTTCGCTTGTGTCACACTTGGTTCGTCGATATTTGGTCAGACTGATCTAATTTCTCCTTTTTCCTCAGCCTCCTTCTACATGGGAACAGTTGGCCCTCACATGATGTCCCTCCTCAAAGCGAGAATCGCAGCAGCTGTTATCTACAAAACCATCGATGAGGTTCATCTTATCAAATTCATTCTATCATTTTTTTGCAGTCTACTCCATCTCTGACAGTTGGCCGAGTTGACATTAACTTTCGAGGCGACATCGTCTTTGATGATGTTCGATTCAAGTACGCAACGAGGGAGGGTGAAGTGCTCAAGGTTAGATGACAAATGTAATCCAAGCTTGATTCACTTTTCCAGGGTCTATCATTGCGAGTAGACAGTGGTCAGTGCATTGCTCTTTCTGGTCGATCTGGTTGTGGCAAGAGTACTACCGTCTCATTACTCACTAAACTCTACTCGAGAACGGAAGGAAAGATCACCATTGATGGAGTGAATATCGCTGATATCGACACAAAATCGCTCAGACAAGTTAGAAAACTTTTGTAATTTCGAAAAGTTTTTTATCGTAGGCAATTGGCGTAGTCAATCAAGAGCCGTGTCTGTTCAATGGAACAATTCGAGAGAATATTACTCTCGGTAGAAAATGCACTGGATCAGATTCTGAGGAGGAACGGCTCATAAAAATGCTCCAAATTGCACATGCGAACGCATTTGTTTCAAAACTCGACAAGGTTCTTGAATTTTGCATACAACGCAAATTTTAAGTGTCTAGGGCGTGGAAACAGTACTGGGAAATGGCGGGATCGCTCTATCCGGTGGTCAGAAGCAACGAATCTCCATCGCACGGGCGATCTTCATGGACCCTTCCATTTTAATTCTCGATGAGGCAACTAGTGCATTAGATGTTCATTCGGAGTGCGTTGTTCAAGTAAGCTCAATCTCAGGACGGATTAATTGATAAGTAATAAAAAATCTGTAGGAAGCTCTGGCCGATGCTCAATCCGGTCGAACGACGATAGTCATTGCTCATAGACTGAGCACTCTCAAAAATGCAGATGTAATGTATGTAATCGATGAAGGAGTTGTAGCTGAGAAAGGTGATACTGTCATTCAGATCTCGTCGGTGCAGTTACAGTAATTGTTAATTCAGGATCGCACGATTCTCTCATTGAGGAAGGCGGAATCTATGCAAGAATGGTCGAACGCCAAAGTCTCGTCTCTGAAGTGGAGACGAATCCGAATGAAGCAGCACAAACTGCTGATGATAATTTGCACGTGCCGGAACCTACAATCGGCGCTCAGGAAAATAACGCCGCTAAAACTTCTCCAGAGGTGATAATTGGCGATTTGTAAATATTTAAGAAGTCAATAAACGGATAATTTGCAGAAAACAGTGAAATTGTCCTGTTTCACACGTGTCTACACTCATGGATTCAATGGGCAAATGGCGCTGGCCTTTCTTTTCTCAATTCTACGTGGACTCGAAATGACGTGCTACGTTGTTATTGCAGCTTACATCTACGCAGCATTAGGCAAGTTTCCGGGGAAAATAAAAAAAAAGAATGCCACGAGATGGGATCGAACGGCCTTTAGATCTTCACTCTAACGCTCTCCCAACTGAGCTATCATGGCTCGCGATAGCAAGAGAGAAATGAATGGGGCTTATTTACAGAAGCTCCATCTTCTGATTACGGGACTCCTCTCACTCTATTCTGTGTATATTCTATAGTATTGGGCGCAGCTGTGTGGGGATTTCTCACTGGAGCGGTATTGCATATTATTTGACTTTCTTCTGGAATTTTCGCACTGTAATTCAGCATTATTTCTCCGGTCGCTGCTCCGAAAATGTTCTCGCATTCGTTCGTACAACGATTCTCGCCAAAGTGCTGCATAGAGATGCCGCATTTTTCGACGATTCGAAAACAAGGTTCGTTCATAACTAAGCATCCCAAACAAAGGGTATCTTCGATTTTAGCAATGCCAGTATTGTCAACGACCTGAATCAACAGTCGGGAGCACTCGCTGCGGTGAGCGAGTTACAATTTATATCAAAATCATCGCAGTTCATTATTTTAGGGACTGGATGGCCGAATGGTCGTCTTTGTTTGGTGTTCCACGTCGTTTACTGCATGTCTAGCCATTTCACTCTGGAGACAATGGCACATCGGTCTTTACGGTATATTCTTGCCGCAAATCTCTGAGAAAATAATTACCATATTTTTTCATGTCTCGCTGCCTCTATCGTTTATCTTTCCCTGCTGATAATTCTCTTCTATCTCATGACAACCTTAATGGAGAGAGAAGCGCGAGAGGATCACTCGTCTGAAGTTTGCAGTTATTTCATGCCACATTGATCATCAATTATTTTAGATAGCTCTGGAAGTCTTCGCACAAGCTCGCACAATTCAAATAATGGCTGTTGAGGAGTATTTCGAGATGAAATACGACAATGCTCAGCAAAGCGTTCGTTCGACTAGAAACAAGGTGAAACTATTTAGTATTTGTCAATAACTTTAGAATTCAGATCGCGATAATCCAATCAATAACGAATGCCCTCAACATGTCTGCTATTTTCGTCTTTGGTGCAATTTCATTCGCTACCGGAGCAAAATATGTCTATGATGGAGAACTCAGTGCGCATAATCTGTTTATGTGAGCATATTCAACATTGACTTCCTAAATTTTTAAATTTTCTAAGTATTGGAATCTCAATCGAATTCTGTGGGTGTTGTCTGTCCATTGTGAATCCGGCTTTCCCCGATCTAGTTCGAGCCAATGCCGCTGCCCGAATTCTTTACTCGTACTTTGATCTCCCGGATTTTGCCGATTCCGGATCAGAAAAGTGTGAACTCAATGGAAGTCTCGCTGTACATAATCTTCATTTCGCCTACCCATCGCGGCCTGAGCATGAGGTTATTTTACCGCGCAAATTGAATGAAATAGTCTAGTGTAGGTTCTGCGGTCTCTAAATATTTCTGCATCCGCAGGAGAGTCCATCGCACTCGTTGGATCATCGGGTAGTTGGATTATTTCCTTCCGGGGCAAATGATATTTTTGTAGGTTGTGGAAAGAGTACACTAATTGCATTATTGGAGAGATTCTACGAACAACGAAAGGGGGAAATTGTAAGTTTACCTCAATTATAAATTAGATGAAAACGACTGTCAGATGATGGACAGTTTCGATCATCGGCAAATAGGATTTTCGCATCTTCGCAATCAGATCTCTTTGGTTGGGCAGGAACCCGTCTTATTTGCGGTACAGATTATATCCTTTACTTTTAATTTCTACGTGTGCATTTAGCTTTACTTATTCAGGGCTCGATAAAGGAGAACATTCTCCTTGGGTTCGACGGAATGATTGATGATGTTCGAAATGCATGCAAAATCGCTAATATTTCGAGCTACATCGAGAATTTGCCTGAGGTTCTTTTCAATCCCTCAATACACTCGAGATTTCATTTAAAAAAATTACAATATTTTTTCCAGGGCTACGACACTCTGATTTCATCCATGGGGCGATCCTTCTCTGGTGGTCAAAAGCAACGAATCGCCATTGCGAGAGCACTCGTGAGAAAGCCGAAGATACTCCTGTTGGATGAAGCGACGAGTGCATTGGACGGAGAAAACGAACGGGTATTTTCTTTGATATTCAATTGAAATATCATAAAATGATCTCAGATCGTTCAAGAAGCTCTCGCAAATGCTTCCTCGGACAGAACTTCCCTCTCGATAGCACATAGACTCTCCTCCATCAAGGTTTTTATTACTATTTTCATAACGGTGACGTGCAAAAATGCGTGATTCAGGATGCTACTCGCATATTCTTCATTGACAATGGATCTGTTGTCGAGTCAGGAACTCATGAGGATCTATCGAGGGCTAATGGAAAATACGCTGCTTACGTGAAAGCACAAAGCCTCGAATAGAACTGCTCCATTCTATGGTGTGAATGAGACTAATGAAAAGTCGAATTCATGTCGGACATCGTTTTTCTGCTCAACATTCCACGTGTTTTCTGACAAGATGATATCTTTTTGTTCTTACTTTCCAATTTCACAAATTATGAGTTTGAGTCCCTATTCTCCTATGCTCTTCCGTTTCATTAAAAAATTTTTACGTCATACACAGTATAACTGTACTGAGTGCATCACTATTTTATGATCTGGACTTGTAAAAGCACCAATAGGATAAATTGAATACGATGAAAGTGAAGGGGAAGAGAATTCGACTCATTTTGTCTATTCGAAGTGCAGCGTGTGAAGCTTCCAGTGATATCTGAATATATCTGGGAATGATTATAAAATAATTTATGAATGCTTCAAATGAAGGAAAGAAAGATGCTCACTCGTGTGAAATGTTTGGAAGTCGGATTAGCCTTGTTTTTGCGTGGATATCCGAGGAAATTCACTGAATAAAGGAAGTTCGCAGTTATGACAAAGAAGGGGAAACAAACTATCTTCGCCGTTTTCTCGAAGAAGTTCTTGCTCTTCTAAGTAGGACGCCTTACGATTTATATCTGCAATATTCCTATTCTCTTTAACTCATTTATGTAAATCACCTTTGAAGATCTTGGCAGTTTTCGAATCGTTCGTTACAACTCTCGCACGGAGGGCATGGCGACGAGCTAAATTCATTGGATAATAAATAATTCAACAACTTTTCCGGATAGTAATAATGAATAGGTTGCGAAAACTTACAGAGCTGCCTCGCGACACCCATAAATTTCTCGCATTTTCTCATGTAGGCATTGACTGCGGCGAATTCGATGAGGGAGAGGAAAACGAAGCCAAGACAAGCTGGAACGATTTACTCAGAACTTCCTTCTGAACGATAACCCTCACCTCCATACCACAAGTCCAACGCCTTGGAATAGCTCACTTGTGGCAAGTCATAGCGCAGGCCATTTCCCTGAAAAGAAGGAGACATTATGGAGAGCGGTTCCTTTCATTTCTTCTTGATCTCTAGTTATGGGAAAGGAGAAGCATGGTGGAGACCCAAAACATGGCTAAGCTGCGGGAATGTCCTCCCCTCCCTCTCCCTCTTCCTCTCTCTCCCTTCATACCAGTGTTGTTAGCGAGACGAGAGTCGTAAAAGAGAGAGTGACGCGTGCAGGAACAGCTGAAAGAAACATGAATAATCCTTGAAGGAACCCATTCTCCCCTCTCCCTTTTCTTCCCGGTGCTTCTAAACCCCCCAAATCAGATGAAGACTTCAGACGAAAAAACGAAACGCTTCCTGTTTATCCACTCTTCCCTCCCTTTCCAGAAATTTAATGTGTTTGTTCCTCCTCCGAAAGTCAAGCAGCGATTGCGTGGCTCATTGAGATCCTAATGCACATTCGACGAATGGCTAAAAATGAAATTTCCTTGTTCAAACGAACCTCTTCGATCGATGAAGAAAGAGACCCATGAAATCATGACGATGAGTCCAGAAGGAATGTATGATTGAACGAGATTGTAGCCGAGAGATCTCTCGAGGTAGATACTCGCCATGAGACAAGAGAAACTGCCTGAAACATGAGGGGATAAATGCACATTTCCGTCAATTTCACGGTCTATCATCACCTTGACCCTCATCAGTTCTCAACAAACAAGAGTGGGTAGTTCTCTTTTCTCGTGGAATGGTGACAACTTCGTAAGGGGAACGTGGTTCCCTCGAGACTTGATAGATTTCATTTCGGATTCTCTTGTATTTCGCACAACAAGACGAGCCCCCTTGCACATATCTAATGCACACTATTTTGAGTGTAACCTATCGTTCGATGATGCGATTACCACTTTTCTCGTTCTATAAAGATGGCGAGAAAGAAGAAGCAGACTAAAGTGTGGATTACGAGTCGAAAATTATCCTGAATAGAAAACACGAGAAAAAGAGCTCTCGCACTGTCCTTTTAGATAATCTCTTCTCGGTTCTCTGTCTAGGTTTTGTCTTCTCTTTTTAATAATCTAATCCACTTTTGAAACATGATGGACGAATCGATTCCGAAAATCACCTGTTCTGTACGATTTTTCCGTGATTGCATAACGATACGTTCCATCGCAATAGTTCGGCTGAATTCTCTCGATTCTGAAATTGTATTACGTTGTTTTTGTGTCATTTTGAAGTGCGTATTCACTCGAATTCGGGCAATCCAATCTCGGTGTTCTTTCGAATCGGCGCCTCATCAAACCATCGAACACGAAGTCGATCCCGTGTATGGGCATCTGAAATTGATTTATTTCCCAACCAATGGTCAAGCTAAAAGCGAATCTTCTCTCACAAGCTACAATTTCAGTGTGAGAATGTAAACTAGCTGTGGGTGTACATAAAACGTAAGAGAGAAATGGAAGATCAGAGAATGGACTCACAACTGACTACTCGAATGAAGCAGTGTTGCTTGTCCATTGGATAGTTGACGAGATCGAGTGAGCAAGAAATGGAACACGTCGCTCTCAACATTTTTATTGAAGCGTTTTATTTTCATTAATCCAGATAAGCTCCAAAACTTTTGAATGCAATTGAACAGCGAATTATGCGCAGATGTAAGTCAAAATTCGTTCATCAAACCTGAGGGAATACGAAATGAGTCCGTCACGAGCGATGAAGAGATTGAAATTAGGAACAGTGACCTCCTGGAAGAATAAATGATATTCGTGAGAGAAGGCAAGGGAGAAAATAGAAAAAAACGAATGGTGTCCCCGGAAGAAATACCCCCCCCCCTTCGATGGATCTCATCAAGGAAATATTTTGCGGCATTGATAATTACCTGAAATTTGCAATGACGAGCATTTGCAAAGTAGAGATCCGGAAGCCTGAATGAAATATTAACAACAACAATAAAATGCCCAATCTGTGATATTTACATTCGTTACACTTGTAATCGCTCACCACATCATATCTCTCGCTTTTCTATCGCTAACGAGAACAATTTCATCGCTCGAATTGTGTGCCATTCTCGCATCTTTCCAAGAAGTGTACATGTAAAGATCCACATCGAAAGTCATCTCTTGAGATCGGAAATTGCTGACACTTTCGATGTAGAATCCGAGATGCAACTGGAACAACGGGTCAAAAATCACATGTCAATCAGTTGTCGTGACTGATATCCAGTTCCAAAATAACTAACATCAAGAGCAGATCCATTCCAGATCGGAATTGTTCTATCTTCCATTAGCTCCAACAATTCGGCCATTCCCGCCCCCGAAACTAATCTAATACCAGTAAGAAGGAGAAGAATAGACAGGAATAATGTGTTGAGACTCCTCTCATATAACCGGAACAAGAGGAACATTGGATGGTTTCGTTCAGGGCGATTGAAGTTGAGAGGGAACAGATGTTGATGACTTCTCCCCTCTAGAGAAAGATGAGAAGAGAGAGGCGGAGTCGTATCATTCACTCTCCCTTCCAAGACCCTAAGAGACCACCCACCAAAAAACGGTCTATTCTCAACGAGTTATTTTATGATCTCGTTGCTTACTGCTTCACTGAAGCTAACAATTTTAAGGATGCAGTAATCTCTTAATCTTCAACAGATGTAATTGAGCAAGTGGTATTGATTATGGAACTGTATTTATATTCAAACCAAGTAGAAGCACAAGAATTACCTACATCAGGAAGGCACTGTGGTGCAATGATTGTGTGCCAGGAATGCGATTCGAGGGTCATGAGTTCGACCCGGCCCGCCGTCAGATCTACCCACACCAATGGGGTTAAGAAATGTTGGAAGTGGTGAAAACCACAGTAAAGAAATCCCCTACCACATGCACACAATACGGACGGTCAACGTCTCGAAAACAGCCCCTGGTCGCCCGAGGTTACGCAAACAACGCTACTCGAGGATGGGGTGGGTAGCCCGCCTCGCAAGGATAATGCCTACACCAGGCCTCTGATCATTGTGTTCCCCTTCGAAACTCATCTCGGGTTTCATGTCTTACGTGCAGACACGAGAAGTGAAATCGAACTCTTGTCTTCTCAGTTTTCACAGGCCCCACTATCTCTGTTTTATGAAGCTCACAACAAATAAATATTCAGCGTGAAAAATGTTATAAAAATATACAAAAATTAATAAACTGATTTGACAACTAACATGTCGGGTTCGAACCACCGACCTTTCGGGTAACAGCCGAACGCGATTGCGCCACGGAAGCAGATGCATGTATCTATTTGCAAATGACATTAACATTATCAGTAACAATTCACAATTTGTCTCTCCTTCTTTGTCAAGACGAAGTTTAGTTGAACTGCAAAGTGATTAAGTTTATTAGACTACTTCCATTTCTATGATGATGTGAATGTTGATCACTTTCCTTTCCTGAATAATTAATCGAAGACTGCAGATGTTTTACTCTGTGCTGCAACACGAGGCGTTAGCTGATACTTAGTTCCTCTTCTGCCTGCACCCAACGCACTTGTTATGGGAGAGGATAGAGTATGTTTATGATGAAAATTTTATTTTAATATATTCTGCAGTTGATAACTCCTCTGGCATCTTCGGTTCACTACGTCCTTCGATATATTTCAACTGGAATGATTTGTGAGTAACCAAGAAATATTATCGTCGCAATTTTGCAACCGTTATGATGAACTAGATCGTCGTTTCATAACGACGTTTTCACTTACAGCCGCTTCATTGCTTGTCACACTTCTTTGCATTTTCATTATCATTCGTGTTTCACCTAAAACAAGTGCCCATTATGCTCGTTTACTACTGCTAGTCACGGTAATTGACGAAAGTTATTGTTATGTTGCATGAATTGTTTTGAGATCCTGCCCCTGACCTCTGACATCTCCTTTCACTTCATACTCGATCCCGTTCCACTCTTTCCACTACCATGTCTCTTTCGGTGGCAACCTATCCTTGACATACCCGGAACTGCCACCGCTTACTATGTGGGTTTCTTTTTTCATTTATGATAATAAGAAAAGAATATGATCAATTCAGGCGATATGGGTGACAACTCTCGTGTGGAATGGTTGTGCGTATGGAGCTTGTTTCTTGTTCCGGCATCAGGTTTCGAGTGATTCCTATTCCAGTTGAAAGTATTGCATGGCAGGCTGTAATTCCGCCAGGATTCCCTGGAAAGATTTCGTATCGAACTCGTGTAATTATTATTTCCACGACAGTTCTCATTACGTCCATGTGCGGACCTGTTCTCGTTGTAGGTTTTCATATAGATGATATCATATACACGTTTTTAGGCTGCTCGACTTCCTGATGACAAAACTATTCCGCTGTTAAACGTTAGTCACTCACTAAATGGCTTATCGTCCAAGAACTCTTTAGCAAACCGTCGGTTTCACAGAGGCTGAGCTCAAAAGAGTTGATTGCTATGAAATGAGCATGCTATACGTCTATATTGGATGTTGTTTTGTATGCTTCGCGATAGCAATTGTTGTTCTCGTTTTAGTGAGCTCATTTTTTGTATCATAGTAATCTATGTGCCTAATTTCAGTTAACTTTTCACATCCGTGTTCTCCTCAAAGACGCAGTTCGAATTTCCATGTCAGAAAAGACGAGGGAATTTCATCGAATTATGACGAGAGCACTTGCTACACAAGTAACTGACGTCAAGAGAATCGAAAATCTCCTACAAACAAGTTCCAGGCAACTGTCGCTTTCACATTCCTTATCGCTCCGCTTGTAACGTGTTTCACCATTTTTCTTACAAGAGTTGATATCTCAAGTATCGCGCAGTAAATTTCCGTCACTAATATCCCATTTTCAGTTCTCTACCCATTAACTTTCATTTCTGCTCATTCATTCACACATTCTGCAATTGTAATGGAAACGACTCCACTCTATCGTCGAGCGATTAAAGATCTTCTCTTCCGAGTAAGCAATGACCAAAAAATTGATTAAACTCTATTAAGGGATTCTTCAAAACTATTCTGGTCACTCCTCGAGAGCGAAAGGAGTCGAGCCTTCATCACAATTCAACGACAGCAAAAAACTTACGGAATCGCACCAATTCAGAACACCAATCTGGTGATATGTAAAACAATTATGGCCACAATGTCAACGTTATTTTCTTCTTATGATTCGGAAAAAATAGTCTGCAAGCAAAAGATATCGCTCCCGGGTGGGTTCGAACCACCGACCTTTCGGTTAACAGCCGAACGCGCTGCCGATTGCGCCACGGAAGCAGATAGATGGAGCGCTCAACTACGAAGCTTTATCGCTAGTCTCTCTTCGTCTTTTTGGAAGATAGACAACAAGAAAGAGCGAATTTGCAAGATTTGTACGAAATAAACAAAACAACAAGAATAATAGCAGCTAGAAATACGAATACATCAATCAGATAGTATTGGATGAAATTGAGTTCTCTTCCGTAGTGATCGAGCATTCGAAGTGGTCCGAATCGAGCGAGAAATTCCATGTTACGAACGAATGTTTCCCGTGGGGAGAATGGACGATTACGAATCATCTCGCCGACACTGCGTGCTTTCTCTCGATACCTAAGCGTTCGCAATAGATTATGAATTCGAATGGGACCACACATTTCATTTCCGAGACCCTCTTTCAGAGCCTTTTCCAGCTGTTCGGAGCTCTCGAGCGCCTCTTTTACTAGAACTATACCAGAACCGATGCGTTTGATGACCTGAATAAATATTATTCATTAAAACAATAAAATATTCAAGTTCATACCGCAGCATTCCTTCCTTGATCTCCCAGAATAGGAATGACGATAAGAGGAACTCCCGCTGTGGTTGCCTCAGTGGTACTTCCTTGACCACAATGAGTAATGAAAAGCGAGAGACGAGAATCATCTAAAAAATAGAGATTGTTCGCGTGAAAGTCGCTACGAACTCACAGAGCATGTCATTCTGCGGAATCCAAGTAGATTCGATCAAATTTGGGACACCTTCGCTTATTTTGTGCTCGGGCTTCTCGTACTTCCAAATGAACGTCACGTCGGGGAATTTTCTGCAGGTAACTGATCGAAAATGTCAATCGATAGAAGACAAACTTGAATGTTTCTCTGATAGTTTGCTTGTATTCTTCAGGCATGAGGAAACTCTTCGCTACAGTTCCGAAAGAGAGAAGAACAGTCTTAGAGCGGAGATCCATTATGTCCGACCACGTCTGATAATTGAACTATTATTGAAAATGTCACGATGCACTGACCTTGTTCAACGGTTTATGACCGGCAGATACACTGATTCCTCCAATATCTATTGTTTTATGTAGAATGGGACGAGGAAATTCAATGAGAGGTTCTGCATTGTAGAACCACAGGGAAGTTTCTCTCGTTAGTTCGTCCAAATCGGGGAATTCTTCTCCGAAATTAGATAGAAAGATCTCCGAAACCCCCTTGCTAAGGTATGGGAAGAAATATTTTCCAATTCCAAGGGAAATCGTGTTTCCAACTCTTTGAGAGAATGTCATCTTCTCACTGAAAGTCATCATGGAGCCTGAATAATTCCTTCATTTATTCATATTGATAATTGCTAACCTGGGACATAACTGGGAAACGAAGGTAGTCCAGTCATGTCGAATGATCCTTCCATCGCTGCTATCGACAGAGTCGCAGCGACTTTCTCGATCCCGAGATGTCGGAAGATTCCTGATTATTCGGGACTAATCTCATAGCATTCATCCTATCTCACCAAGTCCACACATGTCCATGGGTTCTGTGATAGCTGCATCAAATTTCTCCTTCTTTAGAGAATCAAGGAGTCCGGGATGGTTAATAGTGGCTGAAATCGGTTTCATAACACAGCAATGAGCAAATCTTAATTGCTACTCACAGTTACATTGATCGAACCAAGCTTTTATGAATTTTTCTGCTTGCTGAAAAACATCCACTGGACTTAATCTTTCTTGAAATCGTACCTGCAACATTCCCGCTACGGATTTCGTTCTCCATAGATTTGATGAGGTCAAATCATTCACTGTTTCCGTGAAAATGATCGAACTTTCACTCGGAGGAACTGTTATCACCTTGAATAATGTGAAATCGAGAAAAAACACTTTTTCAGCACACCTTTTGAACTTTATCCACTCCAATATCTGTTATTGTCGCCTCGATGATTGGAGAAAGCATGACCTGAATCATTTTGGGAGATGGAAGTGAACGAATTTCTCGAACCAACCACTTCATGGCCTGCGTCGACAAGAACATCCGATAGTTTACTCATGAAATGAACATGACTCCGTCCCAAAATAGGATTGTATACGAGGAACCTGAGAAAAAAACAATTTCATTGAGAAGACGTCTTAAAACTTACTTCAATCCTTTCGATGGTAGTGCAGAGATGGCAAAAATAAATAGCAAGAAAGGAAGACGCATGGTGTTGACTCTCGGTTCCTAATATTGTGAGTGATAGAGATGCGCACAGTGTAATCTATAGGCGATTATCAAGTCGAACGGTCAATATTGTAGTATGATGAAATAGAGTGATGTTGAAAGGGAAAAATAGCCAAATAAAAGCAATTGTTCAGTGGAAGTTGTAAGTTTCCGAAAAAAAGAACGAATTATTTTTGAATAAGTTCCATTGCGGTTTTTATCAACCTATCGAAAAAAATCTTTTGGAAATTCCGAGCGCAAAAGTTACGCTCCCGGGTGGGTTCGAACCACCGACCTTTCGGTTAACAGCCGAACGCGCTGCCGATTGCGCCACGGAAGCGGATGGAAGACGAAGAGAGGCTCAGATTTATTACTAGTCCCTTTTTGCCTTTCTCGAAGAGCAACAACATGAAAGAATTAACTTACACAATTTGACCGTGATAAACAATACGACAAGAATAATGGAAGCTAGAAAAGCGAACACATCAATGAGATAATATTGGATGAAATTTAGTTCTCTTCCGTAATGATCCAACATTCGAAGAGGTCCAAATCGAGCAAGGAATTCCATGTTACGGATAAAAGTTTCTTTAGGAGAGAATGGGCGATTCCGAATCATCTCGCCAACATTACGCGCTTTCTCCCGATATCTGAATCATTTCCATTTTTCCCCATTCCAATTTTTCAGCTCACTTCTCGGTCCCCAGTGCTTCTCGTAGTGCATTCTCCAACATTTCAGTATCTTCTAGTGCCACTTTTTCGAGTACAATACCTGTCCCGATGCGGTTGATTACCTGAATCAGATTATATTTTTTTTCGCAAATATCCAACAATTCTCACAGCAGCATTTCTTCCCTGATCTCCCAAAATAGGGATAACGATCAATGGAATTCCTGCAGTGGTCGCTTCAGTGGCACTGCCCTGTCCACAATGAGTTATGAACAATGAGAGACGGGGATCGTCTAAGAAAATACTTTAATAGAGTGAGATAACGATAAATCTCACAGAGCATATCATTCTGCGGCACCCACGTAGTCTCGATCAAATTTGGAATTCCTTCGCTAATTTTATGTTCCGGTTTTTCATATTTCCAGATGAAAGTTACCTCTGGGAATTTTCTGAAATAAAGTGATCGTTTAATAAAAAATATCGATCTTACTTGAAAACTTCTCTGATAGTCTGCTTGTATTCTTCAGGCATAAGGAAACTCTTCGCTACAGTTCCGAACGAGAGAAGAACAGTCTTCTGTCGAAGATCCATGATATCCGACCAAGTCTGAAGAAGAAATTAGACAAGCCATTCAATAACGGAGATCGCCTACCTTATTCAGTTTCTTGTGTCCATCCGATACACTAATCCCTCCAATATCAATTGTCTTGTGCAGGATCGGCCGAGGAAATTCGACCAGCGGTTCACTATTATAGAACCACAGTGATGTCTTGCTCGCAATATCAATTAATCCAGGGAAGTCCGATCCGAATTTCTCATGAAACACTCGTTCAGTGGCGCCGAAGAGATAAGGGAAGAAGTATTTCCCAATTCCCAGTGATATCGTATTGGATACTCGCTCGAAGAAAGTCATTTTCTCACTTACACTCATCATCGAGCCTCAATTACGATCATGTTTGGCAGAAACTACTTGGGAATCCTAGATACCAGGAACGTAGCTAGCAAATGAAGGAAGTCCAATCATATCGAAAGCTCCTTCGAAGGCAGCAATAGACAGCGTCGCAGCCACTTTCTCGATACCAAGATAACGGAAGATTCCTGATTAGCAATAGTCAAGGATGCAATTTAGAACGATGTTCATACCAATTCCGCACAAATCCATCGGCTCAGTGATTGCTACATCGAATTTCTCCTTCCTCAGAGTGTCAAGGAGACCGGGATGACTGAGAGTTGCTGAATAACTACAGTTACTTACAATTACACGGAAACATTTCCCTTACCATTGCACTGATCGACCCATGCGTTCAGGAACTTTGTCGTTTGCTGTAATTGCACATTCTACTCGATAAATGAGGGTAAATGTTACATGAAGCATCCCCGCTACGGAGGTTGTTCTCCAGAAGTTAGAAGCTGCTGCATCGTTGACTATCTCTGTGAATTCTATCGAAGTTGCGCAGGGCGGAATAATAATCACCTAAAACATGAGATAATTAGTCCTAGTTGTTGAATGAACCACCTTCTGAGCCTTTTCAGTGCCAGCATTCGGAATTGATCCATCGATCGTCGGCGCGAGAATTACCTGAGAAAACACTGAAGAAAGAAAATAAAATTGCAAGTGAACTAACCACTTCATGCCCGGCTTTAACGAGAATTTCGGAGAGTTTTCCCATGAAATTCACATGACTTCGACCGAGCAGAGGATTGTACACGAGAAACCTACGAAATGCAATACTTGTCTTTTTTATTGAATAATGAACATACTTGTATCCATACGATTGATCTAAAATTAGCACCAGTAGAATCAAGAAAAAAGAAGTGCGCATGTTGTCGATCCTTGTTTCTCAAAAGACTGGCATCCATTCTAATCTCTCGATTCTTATCATTGATACAGATCAAACGAAGTAGATTTCTTCGATGAGCAATGTCGTTTCGCTGCTTCCACTCAATTGAGAAAGAAGCAAAGTCCAATGAAATGGCTGGTGTGCCTATGGTCATGTTCTTTGTTGGGAGGAGAACCTAATGAGAGGAGAAACACCATTCTCATCCAGTGGTCAATCATTTCAGTGATAATTATAAAGATTTTTTATTCGATTCATCAAACGATTAGCCTTAACTGAGTATCAACTATTGCTCAGATAATGTCCCTAACACATTGTAGTCATTGTTCTCCCATTCTCGGGGCTCACAGCATCTTTTCGAGCCACGCCGAGATAAGCTCTGAAAAGACTGGATTCAATATCCACAAAATCATTTCGAACACACCTAAAATCTCTTCGGATAATCTTGTTTGTGTAGAGAAGAAGTAAGGGAGGAGAGAGACATTTTAATCTGCAATTCTAATCTAACGACCTTGGACAGATGACCAGAGTACCTGATGATCCACGGGTAGAAAAATGAAGTGAGAAAGACAAATTGATGAGGATCATGACCATTGATGACAAAATGCATCTGTCAAGGCGTTTTCAATTCAATTCTTCCACTTTTGCTTGTTATTTCTTCAATACCTGATAAACGACATAGGGTAAATTACAAATTAGAGTGGAGAATCCGCAGACAAACAGTTGTTTCTCGAGCTTGTTCGACTTCTTAAAAATTTTAGTTTCACTCGTTTTCTAGATTTCTAGAAAGATCAATACCTTTTGTCTCCATAATGAGCACGCGGAAAAGGCATAAAGTCCAAACGAGAAAGAATTGTGAAAGATAAGGCTAATACTGGTGACTAGTCATCGAGGAATCTGAAAGTGGGTCTGTGTGTAGTGTGCGAGAACTTTGAACTTACGTTGGGAAAGAAAGGAGAACGAGCAGATATGATGTAAAACATCTGCAAATTCAAATTTTCATTAATTAGGAGCATATTTCCAACCTGCGGAACAGTCTCATCTTGGAATCTGGAGTCAACATAGAATGCAGAAGATCCGATAATTACGAAATTTGGAATTATGGCGACTAATAGACAAATGATGACGATTGTGATTGAACCGAGTTTATTCCACAACTTCAATATTTTTTATTGGCCTATTAGCAGAATTGCCTATTAGCAGAAGCGCAGAAGCCTATTATAAGAAGCAGGCACCTTTCTGTGATATACGGGAAATACAAGCGCTGTAAAGCGATTAATTGCAATGAACGAATGGATGAAATCTTGAACAGATAGGAGATACCGTTCCAATCTAAAGAAGGTTTACTTCACTCAGAAGATTAGTAATAAATTAACGAATAAACAATCGTTAGAAGTGGCATGAAAGCTTTCGAATTTCCAAGTTCTGGAGTTTTAGGATATCTCTGAATCTGTGCAATCAAGGGAAATGTGAAAGCTTGAGCTGGAATGTCATCGAATATCATAGTTATGACAATTCCGAGAATGTCCTGCAATTTTTTTTTGAATAAGCAATTGAACTTCCAACTTACTGAGATCCCTTGAAAGACGAACAAATTGTAGAAAGTTGAATTGTAAATGCTCCTATTAGAGCGGAGAAAGATGAGTTGGAGTATGTAGACTACGAGAAGAGGAATTCCAACTGAGTTACTCAGAATAAATGAGAGCAAGCGTAGAGTCAAGTAGTCCATGTCTACGTTTAGTCGAGTTTCTAGACAACGAATTTCAGCCGCCTCGACTTTCGTAGAAACTAGCCATTTTTTACTGGCGCCCGCCGGAAAGCCAATTATCTCGACGAAAATTGCGTACTAGAGTGACACGGATCGCCGTCTCTTCAAATCATTTTTTCTCTCATCTCTGCACCGGTCGAGAGAGTGGGCAAATTTAAGATACGACATTCCGTCTGTATTGAGATCGTTCGCAATAGCAATGTGCAGATACAAATGTAGAATTGGAATGACAAGCAGCAAAAGTTTTGGATGTTTGTCCTTCTTTCCCCCCGTCTCTTTACTATTCTCCGTATTCTCCGTACGGAATGGCTCAATCAGCCTTTAACTGTCGCTTAAGCGTACTACTTAGAGGAACTTTCTCCCTCAAGGCAACTTATTTCCCTTTCTCGTAATGTGTTCCCAATGTTCGACCTCGAACTCTCTTACACTTTTTGAATAGCGAAAGAATGTTTATATTTCGTCGAATGGACGACATGTACAATACAAAGATTAGACAATCTAACGGCGAGTTCCATCCTCGAAGAAGATTCCTCCATCGAGAGCGCAGTACTTGGGGCAGATTCCCTTCTCTCCAGATCCTCCAGCGTTTCCATCCTGACCGGGCTGTCCAGCCTGTCCGTCGTTTCCGGGGGCTCCAGACTGTCCGGGCTGTCCACGAGATCCGTTCTGTCCGGGTCTGCCGTCGTTTCCGGGGCGTCCAGCGGGTCCCTGAGGTCCCTGAGATCCGGGATGTCCGGGCTGTCCGGGAGCTCCGGGCTGAGGGCGGCCGGACTGAGCTGACTTGCCGGGGGCTCCGGGTCTTCCGTCGTTTCCGGGGCGTCCGGCGTTTCCGTTGGATCCTCTGCTTCCGTTCTCTCCGGGGTGTCCATCCTGTCCCTTGGGTCCGGGTGATCCGGGTCTGCCGTCGTTTCCGGCGGGTCCGGGGGCTCCGGGGGCTCCGGGGCGTCCGGCGGGGCAAGGCTGGCAGGGAGGAGGAGTGATGGGCTCGCAAGGAGATCCGTTGGGACGTCCGGGGTTTCCGGCGGATCCGGGGGCTCCGTGGCGACCGGGAGATCCGGGTCTGCCGGGGGCTCCGGCGGGTCCAGCGGGACCGGGCTGGCAGCATCCCTGGCACGATGCCTCCTGACGGACCTCGGGAACGTTGTCAACGGGGAGATCGTATCCGGACTGACGGGCGGTACGGTTGTGAGAGGGAATGGCCTTCATCGAAGCAACGTCTCCCCACACATCACGAGCCATTCCCTGCAATGGATATAATTCATTATTGCAGTCAAGGAAGTCAAGGTATAGAGGAACGAACTCAGAAGGAGATGGTCTCAAGCAGTAGAAAGCGGTTTTACCTTGCAGGCATGGAGCTCATGGATGGTGTTGAGTCTCATGGTGTGGACGTAGTTGTACACGAGGGGAAGAGTCATCGCCATCGAAATAACAGCGAGAGTGGAGAATCCGACGGCGGCATAGCCGACCAGTCTGTAGGCCTGAAGAAGAATACGATAAAATGGACTACGGTAAGAACAATCTAATTGAGTACTGTAGGCTACTGTAGAGAAAGGAGCTGATCACTTACCTTGATCTTGTGGTAGTTCTCGTTCTCCATCGCTGAAGGTGCCTTTGCCATCTCTCGGCTGCCCTTTTATACTCCCCTTCTCCTCCCTCATGCCATATCATTCAGTACGTGTAAGCAGGAGTCCCACTGAGCAGTCTCCTCAGTTTCTCTGATCTCTTGTTTACTCTGATGGGGCAAGGGAGGGAGGGAAAGTGAGAGAGTGGCCATAGTGCGTACTGACCTTGTCTTGTAGAGAACGGACGAGAAACAAAGAGGAGCGGGTCACTAAAAAGTCCGCCGTGAAGGTGAAAGTTTCACCGCTCCCAATCTGAAATCGAGAGAGACGACACCCAAACAACGGATCGGATAACATTCTTGGTCTAGATAGGTCAGTGACAGAGTAGATATCAAGTGATAGCACTTTTATCTCCAATTGAGCATCTCCTAGACTGGAGATATTGTTTTCACCCAAAAAACACCGTTTCATTATCTAAAATATCCTATAATCTCCTATTCTTATACGGCTGTTTATGACTATTTGTTTCAACCATCTCGAGTTACGACTGTTATTGTGTGGCCTTGCGAAGGGGGACATCACTCGAATTGAGAAGCGTTCGGTTTATCACCCCGTTGTAACACCCGCTCATTGCTGCTATCGAACAATGCCGAATCATTTGCAAATGAACCAATGAACAAGAAACAAGCACGAGTATATTCATGAAGAGAATAATATTCCCGATACTACAGAATGAAAGTGGAATCCGTGTCAATTCTTTTTTGAGAAGATTCAACCAGTGCCCTGAGATTTTATCATGAAGCTCGATCGTTGCTGACAAATTCCACTCCACTCTGCCTTGTGCAATTCACGTGCTCTGATTGGAATACAGATAGAGATCGGAGAATTTCTCTTTTTTTTCTGTAGATCGTCTTGCTAAGGGAACAGAAAATCGGATAAAATGTATCGATTGGAGATTTGATTGGAATAGAAAAGTAGAATGAAAAATGAGTCCATGCATAAAATGAGACCATGGATATTGGCTCGACAATCTAGAGAAAGGAATACTAATCTGAATGCTCGTGCGGAAGGCCAATTAGAGCGAATTCCAATTATTAGTCACTCGAAGTTGTTAGTAACCTGATCCTTTTCTGTAGAGTAGGCGAAACATCAAACATAACAATGTACTCAAAATAATCGTTGACTCACAGTGTGTATTCTCGTAGCCTTTTAGTGTATTTGTTTACAACTGTTTATCTTCATTGCAGAATTACTTTATAATTTCCAAATTTTATCTGTTCAATGAAATTTTGGATATTTCAATGATATTCCACCGAACCGCACGTTTCTATAGTATGCCAATTCAAAAATAAAAACGACAATGCTGACAAGGCAGAGAACAGCCCAGATTAGTACAATAACTCCGATGCTGTAGAAGGAGAGGGCACTCCAAATTACTGGTGGAACTCTCTTGTCCAGTGCAGGAAAAGAACGAACATTCAGGGCTTTTCGCATGAAGATCGATTCTCGCTGAAAATATGCATTGAAAGCACTTCAAGAAATATTAGACAAACATGTTCCGATTGAAATATTGAGTGTGAAACGAAGGAGATTTGTTCCCTTAGCTTTCTGTCGATCGTCTTGGGGAAGAGAAAATAGTAGAAATCAGCAATGAAATAACGATAAGCGATCGTTAGTTCAGGATGTGTTGGAGGCTCGACATCAAATCTGAATTGAAGAATATTTTGTTCATCAACCTATTTTTCAACAACGGAAAGGCAGCACTCACTTCACAATTTTACATCCGAGTGGTCTTTCTGCGAGAATCAGCTCAAGAAATTCAACGTGATACATTGACACTACGACCTTCCCATCAGATTCACACATAGTATTTATCAGTTTTTGCACGTCCATTTCTTCGCGATACGGGATACCGGGAAGGGAAGAGAACTGAAAAAAAATTTAATAATTCAGGAAGAAAGGGACACAAATGCTCACATCGAACACTCCGACTGATCGAAAGTACCATTGTTTTGCCCCACTCCGAAATTGATCGAGAATCTCTTCGTACAGCCTGGGCATAATTCGTTGAATCCGTTAGCTGGAGATAACTCACAAAATCGGGGTCGGTTTCGTTGCAATAGCCGTTCCCTGATAGCCAGCATTGTAAGCGAAGAAGAGAAGAGCGAAACCCATCGTGAAGCAGTAAGAGCTGTAAATACACTTCGAGTTGATGAAATTCAAGTTTCGGCGAACCTCAGAGCAACCATTATCTTATTTGCCATTTTAGATTTCCTCGTCAGCAGTGCGCTCACTCCTTCCACGAGAAGAACAGAAGTGATTGCAAGTAGAAGAACAGAAGTAGAAAATGGAATGAAGAATGAAATGGGCGACCATGTCTTCGAACCACGATCTCCAATGTAGAAGGCAAGCTAAAACAAATTGCACATTATTACCGGGTAAGTCACAAAAATAACTATCTTTCATGAGGAATCAGTAAGAAATTGTTACCTGATCCTCCCCAGCCGGGGGCGAGACATCAAACATTCGCATATACCCAATTTCCAATTGCTGACAACTCAGCTCAGTAAAGGCCTTCCCTTCTGATATTGTCTGTAGTACTCCGCCCAGATTGGGAACTGTGCCATTCGCATCTCCTGAGAGAATGCATTTTACAACGAACCGGATGGTCTTAATTACGATAGGAATCATAACGTTCGAACTCAATGCAGAGATCCTTGACGTATTCAGCGACCAATTTGAAGAAATCTACCGATCTTCCTAGAAATAAGAACATTCTGGGCGGCTACTTATTGAAAGCACATTGACAATAATGAAACTGACCACGGTAGGTCCCAAGTCGTGATTTGTAGATGAGGGGGTAGTAATAATCTACAAGAGCGAGCTTGAGAATTTTGGTGCAACTTTGCATGTATGTTTCGGATGGAATGAGTCAATGATAGCATCTCTCGCGCCTTTTATTTGAGTCCACAATGGTGAGGGGGTACTGGATGTATGACAAGATGAGAGACAAATGAGGAAGTGTCTTCCCAAACAATTGAACTCTATGGTCGAAGATAATAAGATAAAAAATAAAGACAGCACGCAAATAATTCCAAATATTTATACCACGCTCTTTTCAATTCATCGAAATAAATATCCCACGCACTATTTTTCTGTGGAAAACTCACGACGAAACTCTGACCAACATTGCCATTGTGTCTAATTTAGATTCCCCGTTGATAATATTTACATAATTTCTTATTTCATCGATGAACTTTTCAGATTTGGCCTCAATCTGTGATAGTTTTAAACCAACCAAACAAGAATGCTCAATAGCACATATTTTTATATGTGTTACTATTCATGATCTTCATTGTTCATTCTGTTGGACACAATCTGATATTGCTCTCAATTTCACCTGCTTATCGAAAGATTATCGTGGATACCGTAAGAGGAATATTCACATATCGTTGGGTATGAAACCATCTATAAACAATTCTGCAGAATATTACAACGAATAAAACAATGTTACCGCATAAACTATTTATCTCTTCTCTAATGGACTTTGTTGTTATCATCTACTCAGATAACACTTTCTTCAATCAATTCGATCACATCCACGATTGTCTGAGTCCTTCGAAGTAGACCTTTCCTTCATTCTTCTTCAATTCCACTTTGACCACTCTTGTACTACTACATCGTGTTGTATAAATTCCCCTGCGTAACCATTATTGTTTGTTATTCCCGAACTTTTCTGACCATTTCGACAGTTGTTTCAATGCATTTCTCCTCAATCGTGGGTTTTTGAGAATAATCCACACATTGAGCAGTACAGCACTGCAAACCGAGTCCTCAATATTATTTTTAACGTCTCAAACATCGCGTTGTTAACAAACTGCCATGAAGAAAGCTTCCATTATTCCCCAGTTGATCGTTAGTAATAGTGATGCGCAGTTAGATGAATCCTCTCGTAAGCACATCCAAATGAAGATACTGCTTCCCGAACACTACAAATTTTTATTTTTTTTCAGACAATAAAAAAATAAATGGATGCCTTCATTAGGAAGGCGACAATAAGAGCGGGTTGCATGGCAGATGCCATATCGGCCGATTCTTTCACCTGAATAACAACTTTAAAAAAATAAATAAAATGGGTTTTAATAAAAGTAACCTGATATCGAGCATTGAGTGAACATTTTCCTAGTAATTCCAAATCTCGTTTTCGGCAATACTTCATTGCAACCGTGTTTGTCTTATAATGTTGATTAATCAACGGTTGAAATGAGAAAAAAAACAAACCAGAATGGTAAATAGATCCATTGAGCAAGTAAAACATCCGATGAGAACAAACGAATCGCCTAAATGAGAGAGAGAGACCGCGTTTCAGTTATTATCGACACTAATTACCCACTGAGTTGAATGAAATGACAGCAGATACGGCTAGAGTAAATCCGAGTATTATTAGAATGGCTCCTTTGGCCAATCTATTCGCTTCGTAGTATTTTTCTGGTCGAATAGCTGAGATAATTCTTTCGACAGCAATCGCAATTTCCATACTAGACGTAACCATGATAGTCGCGATTTCGACTCGAGAAGCGTGAACTCGGGCTGCTAAAAGGACTAAAATGAAATTTCCATCCTAGAAAATCGTCGACTATGATTGTCTTCATCGATTGAATAGTGCTCACTTACGAGGGTCAAATGTTGATTCTGCCAGATATCCATGGGCACCGAAGAAAGACATGACACTGACTGAGGCTTGACACGTAAACATGGAAATGTATCCGAGAGACCAAATCATGAAGAGGAATCTGATTTCAATAACTAGTTGATAAGGATACGCCAAGTTCAGTGGAACCAACCGGCAGTTTGCATGAAGTTGAGTCGAATGAATAACTCTAAAGACGAAAACGCAGCATAGGACGGCAATGGAATTGAACATTATTTGAACGACGGCCAGAACAGGAACTTCGTTGAGAAATTGGAAAATAGTTGACGGCATGACTACTGAATGCTAATGTCAATGCATTAACTCTGTAGATTCAGTAATGAGTAGGCAGTGGTAAGGAATAACATAACAATGAGAGAGTAAGGATTGAGTAAATGATGATGCTAAACAACATACATTTGAACAGGAAGCTCTCAATGGGATTTGTAATTGTTGTGGTAGAAACAAAACATGTGACGATCGGTTGCCAATTATTTATCGCAATCACGTCCACAATTTTTTCAGTTCATCAAAGTAGACAGCTCCTTCGTTCGATTTCAGTTCCACCCTTACGATGCTGCTCCCTTGTGTGGGACGATTTCCTCTGGGATTAAATAATTAGAATTTTCATAGATTGTCATCACTTGATTTTTGACATGAAAATGAAGATGGCGATCATTGTTAATCTTACCGTAGCTTGTATCTCAATCTCTCAGCGTTTCTTCGCAGTCGCGGGTGATTATGCAGGAGCCACAGCATGAGAAATCCCCCGTTGAGACTCATATTCTAGGTAGCAAAAGAATAAAGGTACCAAGAATAGCGTCGGTTACCATCGAGTATAGTGTCTCGAGAATTCCCCAGTGAGTATCGGATACCAGAGGGATGCACTTGTGAGTGACGTCATCGACTACGACACAGAATAGAAGGAATACAGTGTTGACGGTATTCTGAAGCACGTCGACTAATGAGATTGAATATGAGTAACGCATCATTCGACCGTGTGAATCGATACCTTCATGAGAATACTGATTAGCAACGCTTTCTGCATCGCAGATGCCATGTCAGATGATTCTTTGACCTACAAAAGAAGAATGCAAATGAAATAAGAAAGATATCGAACCTGATAGCGCGCATTCAGTGAACATTTTCCATGCAATTCCACGTCGCGTTTATTACAATAGCGAACTGCGAATGAGTTGATCTGAAACAACAGTTGAATAATTATCTGATTCTTTCTAAATACCGATAGAGTAGTAATGTCCACAGTGAAGGCAACCATTCCAGTGACGATAAAGTGACCACCTCAATTTTTTTCTCTTCGAAGTTGGAAATATTTTCACTCACTCGAAGTGACATTCCCGGCAATCAATGAAAAGATAATAGCAAGAACCATCATGGGAATCAAAATTCGTTTAGCCAGTAGATTTCGGTGATAGTACAACTCGGGATTAATTGATGAAACGACTCGTTCCGTTGTAATCATTACTTCAACGCAAGTAGTGAAGAAAATGAAGGTCATTTCCAGCATGTACAAATGGTTTCGAGGAGCTACAGAACTGCTTTCAACCGTTATCCAGATGTATGATTTACCAGGTTCGAACATGTTTTCTGGAAGGAATCCTCCGTCATTAGTTAAGTTGAGAACTCCGAAGAGAAAATGTGACAGAAAGACTAGTAAGAAACCAATGAGCCATATTGTGAAGAGAAATCTGTAAAGGTTTTTTTTACTGTTATCAAATAATAATAAAAAAATTCAACCTGCAGTTGATGTGCAATTGAGTGTTCATGAGCACTCTAAGGAGGAAGAGAGCAGTGAAAATGAGTAATACATTCACGACGATCTGTAGAATAGGAAATACTGGATATTCTTCGAGAAAATGGACGACCGTCGACTTCATTCAGCGAATAATTCTCTTGAATAATCACATTTTTCACTATCGGCACAAAATCATTGCTTTCTCATGGGAATAGTGCAAAAGGGGGGGGGTCATCATTATTATAAAGAAGGAAAGAAGCGCTCAGCTGACTCTGATATGATAATTATTATTATGTGAAGCTCATTCTCATGGGACTAACGTGTTTATTTCAGTCTTATCTTGCCGGAACGTACATTTAGTGTGCAAGCCGTCTGATTAGTTACAGATTTTTCATGGAACAGACACATTTGAATCAATATACATACACAGCTTCAAATTTAGCTCGATACAATGTAACATGTAACATGTAACATAACAGAACAGAATAGACTGAACAATTCCCGTTGATATTTCATCAGTAAGAAGAATGATGATATCAGAGTCTCCCTTAGGGAGTAACAGAGCTAAACGATCAACTGATCTTCATTTGAAAATTATCTGATACATGATGTATGGCATACAGACGCGGAAACGGAATCTATAAGAAAAGCTCACCAGCTCACACTCAGTGTTTGTCCTCTGCAGATGATAAGATCGATTATCCGATGGTGGATTGGTACCACACTTGCATCAGTTATTGAGAACGGTAGAAGCTGTTTCAACCTATTTTGAATCGAATTCAGAACATATCATACTGCAGTGGATTCATTCAAGGTATTTTTGTTCATATTTTTTTCAATTGTGCTTTGTGATGACTACTATATAATAGTATCCATCAGCAGTACGAAGCAGACTACCATTCCCTCGAGGAACGAACCGCACGAAAAAAAGCGCATGAGAGGTTGTGTTCACAGACCAGTATTGACTTCTTCTCTCACGAATCCTACCATACACCTCCTCAATGTTTCCAGCTCATGGACAAATTGAGAGTTTAAATTTTAGGTAAGGTTGCCACTTATAGTGTAATCTTGAGCACACAATCGCGTATATAAATTATATTTATAATATTTTAAGTCGCTGGAATCTTCATGAACGGCTTGTTGTTTTTTCTCATTTGTCGATTCTCTCGCAAGGAGTTGGGCCGATATAAACATCTATTGACTATTTTCGCTGTTCGCTGTTCGAGAGATCTACCTGTCAATCTACCTGTGATTGAATATTACTGAAAAAAATATTGTTTTAGACCTTCGCTCCTCTATTCTTCGTGTATATTCCGTATCTGAACAGTATCAAGTATCAATGCGATTTAATAGAGACTCTCGCCTCGTTTATCTCTGTTTTTCCACTTCTCGATGTGATTTATTAATGAAAGACTATTGACAGGGCGCGACGAGTTTAGTATGCGAAAGTGCGAGGTCGAAGAATAAAATATCTTCTCGAGTAAACACAACGAATGTTGCGATAGTGAATATCTAAGAAAATATCGAAAAAATCAAATTAAATGTTTGAACGAATAAAAGTACTTTATTACACCATTACATTGCACAACATAGCAACCCTTGAATTGACCTGCATTTTATGACTAATTACTAGAATTTATCCCTTAAAGGAGGGCGAAAGTCAAAGTTTTCGAAGGTAAACTGGCAGTACAGGCTGATTGCCACCTTGATAGCGAAGTGATTCCCCAAATTTGAAAGCTCTAGCTCAATTCTGAAGCGAGATACAAGTGTTTAAAGTTTCTACAGGGCTCAGGGAAAATCAAGATGCGCGGTGCAAAGTGGGAGGGGGAGGCGATTCCCATCCTCTTCCCTCTCTCAATTTGCATGTTGATCTACCTTTTGCACCGCGCATCTTGATTTTCCCTGAGCCCTGTAGAAACTTTAAACACTTGTATCTCGCTTCAGAATTGAGCTAGAGCTTTAAAATTTGGGGAATCACTTCGCTATGAAGGTGCCAATCGGCCTATACTGCCAGTTTACCTGCGAAAACTTTGACTTTCGCCCTCCTTTAAGAGTACCAAAAAAGCTTGTAATTAGAGTGCTCTCCGAAAATAGCCTGCAAGTGGAGAAAAGTTCTACTAGCATTCATAGCGCTCCCAGAAATAACAACAACAACAACAAAAATTAACCACAACTTGTCGACGCTGAATTAAAATCTGCAAAAACAACTTCACCTGCTCAAAGCACCTGTCATGCTGCAACCGTGTAGTGATAATGGAGAAAAAAAACTGTCTTGGTTTATAATGCCTTGCATATAATTGTGCAGCAAGCACTACATCCTGAATTCGTTCGAGTTTTTTGTTTGAATTTCAATTATAATTTGGTGCGTCGTATTGTAAATACATGAACTCTATCGAGTCAACAGAAAATTGCCCTCATTTACTACCATTCCCTACAGGTACGAAACGACTGAAAAACATTCGAAGATAGCGATCATAGACCGACATTGACTGCTACGTTCACTCATCCTACCGTAACAGAATCTCAATGTTTCCTTCTCATGGCCCAGTTGAGAATTTTAATTTTGGTAAAGTTGCTTGTCTTCATCTTGAGTGGATAATATTGTTCAGTCACTGGTATCTTTATGAACAGCTTCTTGCTGTTTCTCATTCAACGATTCTCACGAAAAGAATTGGGCCGATACAAGCATCTATTGACCATTTTCGCAGTTCAGGATATTTTGCTTGTTCTAATACAAGCAGTTTGCAATGTGGTCGGTTCCATATTCAAGTTATCCTCACTAATTTCGTCTGAGAATTCTCTGAATATCAATCAGAACGATTTCAGACACCTTATCGAGTGGGCTCAATCTCAGGCGTCGTTAGCAGAACCTTCTGGGAATCGAGGGTTTGTCGTTTCAAAAAATATTAAATCTATGGAAATTATTTTTACAGCACATGACAAGTTTCTTCTGTGCAATAAACGCCCTTCCTTTCTTCCTCACTAATCTCAATTTTCTTTATCGATATTGGGCTATCAAAAGGTACTGAAATTTCATGCCGTTGCATTTTCAGAATATCCAATTCATACACAATATCCAGACCCGAAATGTTATCACTCTATTCTAACAAATTCTTTCAATTTTCGATGTTTTCATTGGCTGCTTCAGGATGTTTCATCTGGTTAGATACTTAGATTTATCGGTAACTATAAATTCACTTTTTGAAGGTACGTTCAGGCATTATTCGTCTGTACCGGAGAGGCTGATGAGCCAGCTACGATAGCTCTGAGAGATTCATTCGCAGAGAAGTATGGTGTCAATATCACTTATGGATGGCTTGTCATGGATCATTGGGTAATTCGAACGCTTTTTAAAGTTAAAAAAATAATATACGTGGTAATTTCCAGCGAAACGATACTTTTTCGTTTCGTCCTTTCGTCGCTGTTTTCTCAACCGACATGGTGATGTTCTTCACTCTTTCTACACAAGTTATTCTGGGAACAATAACATTTTACTATATTCGTAGCAATACTTGGGTTTCTGATTATTACAGAAAGTCTCATCAAACTGTGCTGATCGCGTTGTGTGCGCAGGTGAATCTTGCAATAAGTGATTATCTCCAGAAAATATATTTTTAGACCTTCGTTCCTCTATTCTTCGTGTATATTCCGTATCTGAACAGTATAAACGCTCCCTTTTTCGGAGTAGACGATTTGATAGACATGGAGACTCTCGCCTCGTTCATCTCAGCCTTTCCTCTTCTTGATGCAATTGTAATCATTCTATTGATGAAAGACTATCGAAAGGGGGCGACGAGTCTCATATTCGAAAGTGAGAGAACTAAGAATGAAATATCTTCTCGAGTAAATACGACGAGTGTTGCCATGATTTCTATCTAATATCCCAGATAAACTTCTTTACTTCTCGAGAATCGACCAAAAGCACTTTATCATATTATTATATTGCACAAGAAGGCAACCCGTGATACTACCTGTATAATTAAAATTGTTTTCAATATTCCTGCTAAGAAAGTACTGATGGCGACAGAACACTCGCCATTAGAGTGCTCTTCGAAAATAGAGCCGGTGATCCAACAGCTGGTGAGAGAATTGCACCACCCAGAAACATTGGGGATAGCACATCGGGACATAGGACTAGAGGGGACAGAATAAGAGGAGAGAGCACGTAGGGATTAATTACATTTGGTGAGAGAACGTAAGGCGTAAGAATGAATGGAGCCATGATTAGAGGTGAAAGAACATAGGGACTGAGAACGTAAGGTGATAGAATGAAGGGCATTCCTACTGCAGGAGATAGGACGTAAGGAGAGAGAACAGAGGGATTGAGGATGAGAGGCGAGAACAGAGAAGGAGAAAGGACCACTGGACCGAGAATCGTGAGACCTGAATTTCATATTTGTTTTTAGCTGGAAAAATGAAATCCCGATAAGAAAAGATACCGTATACAGGTGAGAACATGTACGGAGATAGTACAGTCGGATTGAGAACACTTTGTCGCTTTGTTCGTCCATTTGTACTCTAAATTGGAGTCATTCAAATCGTTTATGGAATATTTTACCAACCATTTCTGTCCTATTCGCAGCGAAAGTCTCGATTCGTTTCCAGAGGGCGACTTCCCTTTGTTTGTGAGACAATGAACTGTACTCGTCCAAGTTAAAGTCCAACCTGTGATATAATTGATGAAAAATGCGGTTTCAAGAACCGTGGAAAGAAGAAACTCACATTTGTTCATCCTTTACTCCCTGCTTCGAATGCACTTCCATCAATTGATTCTTATCCAAGAAAGTGAATTGTCTCTTCTTCATTTGGTATCTTTGTCTTCGAGTGAAACTTTTCTCGATGTCCTTGAATGATTCTTGAATCTTCTTCGTCGCTTCAAGAAATGCTCCTTCCACGCCAAAAAGATTCATCTTCTTTAATGTCTGCAATTACAAAAAGGTGTTAGCTAACATTTATGAGGCTCCTGAAAAATACATTCCTTTCAGAATACCGTTCACTCATTGGATGAAATAGTACCTGCATGGCTTCATCAACCGTTTTCCTTGCTCCCGATACTTCCATTATCATCTCGAGTAGACTATCTCTGTCCTTCTTCTCCATTCCTGTCGCCTCAAGAAGTGAAGGAAGAGGAACGATTTGGTCTTCGCTATCGTCCTAAATCATTATCTTGTCGTTGCATCATGCGTTTCAGTAAATAAACTATTCAAATTATAAAATTGGACTCGCCTTGTAGAATGAGAGGATAGAAGGCGATAGAAGTCCCCTTCCTTCGTACTTATCAGGTAGAACGGGAGCGAATCGAGGAGAAAGCATCTGAATTATCCATGTTAATTTATTCTTCTTTATCCAAAATCTTCTTTATCTTTCGCTTGAATAAAGATGAGTCGAACCTTGTAGTTGGGATCAGCCTTTATCTTGGATGAATGTGATCTGATCGAATCAGCGAGTGAGAAAGCTTGTTCCACAAGAGGAGGCATGTTCACAGATCTCATCGGAGAAGAAGAAGAATCGTTCAGCTTCTGAAGACTTTCACGTCATCACTGACTTCACTGAATAATCAAACCTTATTGAATACGAGTTGTTCCATAGGGAGATCGTAGACTCGCGCTCCGGCTGATTTGTGCTGATTATCCATTTGCTTCTAGAATGATATTCATTGTGTAAATTGAATAAGAATTCACTTACCTTCAGCTTCAGAATCCTTTTGTAAGTCTCCGACCATCCGCCTTCTTTATCATCAGTTTCGGAAGTTGATCGAACTATTTTCGAAATTGCCTGAACAGAGAAATAATTAATTATAGATACTAATACGGTTACGGTTTCGAAGCACCTGCGATATCCGTTGAATCGGAGTCTTCTCCGCACTGTGGAGATTGGGCATGCGGGCCAATTTCTTGACCTAGATAATGGTTATTCTGACAATATTTCAAAAAGAGATAACTCACGAAAGTTCTCTTATCGCTCTTCGTTCCTGGTCTTTCAACTAGCCGATATTCACGACGATGATCGGGTTTCTGAGATTTGATCATTTCAAATTCTCAGTCAATGGCTATCAAACCTGTCTAATAACAACCGCATTCTTTGCTGAAATTTTCTTTCTCAATAAGAATTTCCTCTCATCGATCCTCCGATTCTTCACACGGATTTGCGCTCGAATCACTGGCTTTTTCAAAGGACGAGTTTGAATTTCCCTCGTTCTTTCCCTTTCGATGGACTTCTCAATAATAAATGCCCGTTCAGACTGACTAGATGTGAGTGCTGACCTTCAAAATAAGAAGTTGTTACTTTGCTCGGGGGTCCGATAGTCCAAACAGTGCATACATTGCGTAAGAACTCGCACTTTCAGTCTCTATTGAACGCAAACAGTGGAACGAGTCTGTTGCGTGTCTATCGCTACTCTGTTCTAGGAACTTCGCTCATTTGGAAAAAAAATGTTGCGAGCGGGTGCGCGCGCACTGAATATATTTATTTTCATTTAAATATTCCATAAGTAAAGTGATGAGTTAGACTAATCACTTGATCTCAGTGGGCAAAGAACAGCACAATTTCGAATGATCTCCTCTCGCAACGGGAAATCCGGCTATTAGGCGTGAAATGAGCATGCAAAAAGGTCGCGAAAGACTTAGTGATCATTTAATTACCTTGGATGATCATTAATCGCCGCTCTCGCTCGAACGAGACATTCCGATGTTCGAACTATGTCAGTTTTCATCGGAATTCGATGAAGACAAAGCAGAAAATCACGTTCAGAATCTGAAAGGAAGTGATATGTGTTGGTGATTGAGTAATATCGGATTCAAGAAATGTAGTAGAAAAAATTATTTGGAATATTGAAAACTGAAATTATAAGAGTGAACTAATCAACAATATCTATAATAGCAGAATTATACAAATATATTAATAAAACCTAAAAACCTTTATCGAGTTGAGGGACGACGCCTTTAGCTACCTGGACCAGCAGAGCTTTTACTGAGTGAATGTACCTAACAAGGCAGAGATTAAATTATTAATTTGACATGATTATTGAGATATAAATTGTTCTTCAAAGGTAAAATGGAACGAACCACATGTAGTGCATATCCCTCACAGCTTCGAACGAATCTTTCCCCATTCGCATTTTATCCACGACAATTTGACCATTCGTTCGCAAATTCGGTTGACCATCTGATGTTTTAAGCATTGAAGCTAAGTGTTTCATGAAACTCGACAAAGCTAGTTTAGAAACAGTTCCTTATCTATAGTTAATCATGATCATTGGCAAGGATGTCGTACGTGATCATAAAAGAAGATCAGTCACATTTCCTATCTCCTTCTTCCTCCCTCTTCACAGATCTCTATCACCTTTCTCTTCTCTTCTTCGTTTGGAGTCGCAAAATCAAACTAGCAAGAGATCATCTCCCTTTCTCTCGGCAAATGAGAGGCGTGAGAGATATGGAAGAGAGGGACTTTCACTATCATGGATCTTTTAAAGATATAGCGCCTAACATCACGTATGATTTGAAAACAAGATAAGAAAGCTTACTTCTGATGTCAGCAACTACTAGATGGGAAATTAATGGGAGCAGAACTATCAGATGAAGTTGCATGAAGTGTTCTCAGTTCGGACTCGAATAGAAAGGCAGAGAGATGGGTATGGGAGTGAAACAGTGTCCACTCTCTGGATGGGGGAGGAGAGTTCTCTCCCTTGGGGCAATTCTGCCCATCCATTGAAAAAGATGGGCAGAATTGAACTATGAAGTTCGCCCTATTGTAGTCAGACTCCGCCCACTCATAGATCCCATATCGGGAACGATGAGAACGGAGAGAAGTGTGAAGTGATTTATCGGTTCGATGTTTGATCAAACTTCCAACTCGGTTTTAGCAGCAGCAAAAATTTCTTTATGATATTCGCTCCTTTCTCTAATTGGCATGTTGTAGACGTATGATCATCCTTGCTTTGACACGGTTTAATGCATCTTTAATGTTACAAATACGTATTGCTCATTTCATGTCTTTATGTTTATCCCATCTATACTTTTTTTATTCTTCAACTAATGAAGAAGCTACGTCGCAATTGGTAAGTAATTTTCATCACGTTACTGTCGAAAAAACAGTGTCATTCGAGACAATTTGTATACTGAAACCGAGCCCCACTGATATGCGAACTAGATCCAAATGCTGTAAATCGAGAGACAGTGCAGGTTCTCGAACTATTCGAGTTGTAAAAGTTCTCGAGGCGGGCAATTTGCCAAAGGCTCAAATGACTTTGGCTTATCGAAAATGAAGGAAACGTGTAAAAATCGAATCAGTTATTTGATTCTTTTTTCTCTTGAATGTTGTTGGAGTGGTGAGATACAGTTGCTTTCATACTCGAAAAACAGATATCTTGATCAGTAAGCTCCATAGTTATTCCAAAAATAGTTCCGTTCTATGAATGTAAGTCAGCTGTAGTTAGTAGTAATGATTATATTGATCAGCACAGGTGGTTGAAATTATTGGAGGGGATAACTTCTGCGAACGATTTAGCTGTCTCAATATTATTCTTCAGTATTTACTCTGTTTGTAATGGCGAATCCTTCCATTGTGAGCATCGTTCACTATTCGATCTGCTGCATTGGAATGGTCGCAAATGCGCTTCTTTTACGATTGATCGCGTACAAATCTTCTCCTGAAATGAAGTGAGCATTTTTCCCTCTTTCTCTGAACCATTCAAACTATAGTCGAAGGATAGTCACCCAAACAGTGCAGGTTCTCAATCTCTAGTTGTAAAAGTGAAAGGAACTTTTCGTTCTCTGAACAATTGAAACTAAAATATGCAATTCCTCTATCTGCCGTATTCGATACCGCAAGATGCGAAAAAAACGGCTCTGTACGGATATTGTGGCCCGTCACGATTATCGTGGCCCGTCAAGATTATTGTGGCCCGTCCAAAATTTTTGTGGCCCGTCCAAATTTTTTGTGGCCCGTCAAATTTTTTTGTGGCCTGTCTCCAAAACTTCAGTTTCATCTTTTTTTTTGATTTCGATGAGTATGTCTGCCAAGTTAATATAAATTAATTTTTAAGTATCATGACGATGAAGAAGACCTGTAGATACCCTTCCGCTAACTCTTGACTGTGATATGTTTCAACTTTTGTTCCGAATTCATTTATCATCAATCTTCATTGAGTATTATACCAGTAAAGTTAAATATTCATCGTTGACCGAATTCACCATTCGTCTCACCACATTCTTTTACCTGTGAATTCTTGTGAATTCCGAAAAATGAACACCATGGCCGTGCATATTTGATGCATATTTAACTTTACTGGTATAATACTCAATGAAGATTGATGATAAATGAATTCGGAACAAATGTTGAAACATATGACAGTTAAGAGTGAGTGGAAGGGTATCTACAGGTCTTCTTCATCGTCATGATACTTGAAAATTAATTTATATTAACTTGCGCAGACATACTCATCGAAATAATGATGAAACTGAACTTTTGGTGACAGGCCACAAAAAAATTGGACGGGCCACAAAAAATTTGGACGGGCCACAAAAA
>LS485308.1:47070-67392 GCA_900490705.1 Pristionchus arcanus
TTTTTTTCACTTTTTTTTGTGAAAAGTTTCTTTTTTTAATATCTTAAAGATTTTATACTTTGTTGGATGATTCAAAGCCCCACAAAGAAATTTGTATGGCACCCCTCTCACTATGAAGTCAACTGTAGGAATTTTAGTTTTTGAGATACGACTTTTTAAGGTCGATTTTCGAGTTCTACGTGAAAAGTTACCCCTAGGGCATTTTTTTCAGAATATTCTATTTTTCACTGTACGGCTATGGGGTGAAATCGCTTAGTTCTCTCAGATAGTGTCTCTTATGCTACTCAGTGAGTAATGAATGCATCATTAATCTATGGGTTCTCTCGTCAGCTGGGCTTGATTACAACTGTTTGTTGCAACTACGTAGACATTTAGTTAGAAAGTTACAATCAAGGAAGAGCTTACGATAACGATAACATCACGTCACGATAACAAATGCGATTTATTTGAATTTTGTCGTAAGGCAAGAACAAAATATTCGGATCATCAAGAACATTTCCCAAGAAGTAACACAAAATTAAGTTAGTGCATTTCTCGGAGAACGCGTCTGAGGATCTTTCCAATGTTGGATCTGAAAATAACGTATTTATAATTGTATTTCTTTGGAATCACCTCGGAATCTCATTTACGAATACAACTCCTCCGGTCAGGCGCTTGAATTCGGCGAGCTTGTCTGGAAATAAGCAAGGATAGAAAGATCTCATTCATCCCTCACATTTACATAAAATAAAATTAGCGTGACCTTGTGAAAAACAACGAACTCAACGAATAATAAAATCAAACAAGTATGAAAAGGGTAAAAATGGTGCTGAACTCGACCTGAGATCAATTGTTCAACTTCTTTCTCGGTGAGTGTCTCATCCGACTTGACAACGTACGCTCGTACGAGTTCACCGCCCTGAATTGATTTATTATCATCTCCAACTTATTCATGGATTGAGATGAAAACATACGGCATCCTCCGGTATTCCAACAATGGCTGCATCTCGAATACGATTGTAGGAAAGGAGAATTCCTTCGAGTTCAGCGGGAGGAACCTCAAAAATTCAGTGAATTTTGTACAAGAAGAAGACCAGAACGAACCTGGAGTGCTTGATTCATGTAGTTCACTTTGATCAGGTCTTTCAGTCGATCCACAATGTACAGAAAACCTCGCTCGTCGATGTACCCAATATCTCCTGAATAATTTTATTCTTTAATAATGAATAATTCTATAAGTATTTTCAAACCACTATGAATCCATCCGTCATCATCAATCAATTCCTTCGTCGCTTCTGGTTTGTTCAGATACCCGATTGTCTGCGGTGCACCTCTCATACAAACTTCGCCTCTCTCTCCCTGTCTGACTGACTGATGTGTATCGGGATCCACGATCTGATAACAGTCATTAATTTTTATCACTGGTTGACCAGCTGACCTTCTGTTCGAAGTAAGAACCAGGAATGCCTGCCGATGCATTCACTCCCTCTTCTACTAGAAGAGGAATGTGAGAGAAAGAGGACACTTCAGTCATTCCGTACCCTCAACATACTATTGTTAATAACACGAACTGAACTGAAAGATTACCTTGAACGATATATTTGACGTTTGGATGGCAGGAGAGAAATTCATCACTTAATTCCTTGCTGAGAGGAGAAGAAGCGCAACAAACCAACTGAACTATTCAATGTTCATCTTATACTCTTAAACAATCTCACTTTAACCGAATCCAGCGCTCCCTTCTTTTGCTTGATTTCTTTTGCAAGATACGCGAAAATCGGTGGAGCAACGAAGAGATTCTTCGGCTGCGAATTCGAATTAAATGTTTTTTTTGTTTTTTTAATAGGAAAGAGAAAACCTTGAACTTCTGGATTGCATCTAGATATACGTCACCGTTGAACGCCTTCATCAATATAAGCGGACTGCCTGTTACGAGGAATAAATTAACCAGAGAGAAGCCAAGAATATGATAGCTAGCGGATGTGATTATTTGAGATTCCTGCAACACTCTCTTGTTTGAATTCTCCGAATAATAATTCAAACCTGATACCAATCGACTTCTTTCACGCCAAGCAAAGGGTAGATTTCATGAAGCCAGTGACTGAATCGAAAGTATTTAGTGTCGAATTCAAGTATGCAAACCTTCTGAGCATCTCAACTTGGCAGTGAACAGCTTTATGAGTGAGGACGACTCCCTTCGGTTGGCCCGTAGTTCCAGATGAGTAGTAGATGATGCTCACCGTGTCCGGTGTTACTGAAGGGACAAAACTATAGATCATTATGAGCATGAAGCAGACCAGGAGCGATCTTTTCAAGTGGCTTGCTTTTGAGTGTTTCCTCAAAGTCGATTACACCTTCAGGTAATGGTTTGTTTGTCGAACGAACGCAGATTATTGTCTGAAGTATGATCATTTTTAAATGATCTACATAAAAAGTACTCACTTTCACAGTTGGACACTGCTTCGTTGCTTCTAGGAATGTGTCAAGCAGTTGTTCTGTTGTCACAACCACAGATGATGCCGAGTCTTGAAGCTGGTAGACTGTCTCATCTCAAATCGAATTATTCTCTCTCGAATAATTTTGAACCAAACAAACATAGTTTGAAAGCGGCGCTCGATCCGATAACAGTTCCTCCTGCAGCCCATGTTCCGAGATGAAGTACTGGCCATCTGAAGAATTGGTTTCAGAGTATGGGATCATTAGATTTCAACTGACTCGATCGAATTAGGCAGTGCTGCCGTCACTCGATCCCCAATTGCAAAACCGCAAGAAGTGAGAAATGCAGCAAACGATAAGGTCTGAAAAGTATTTACTCAAACAATACAAATTTGACTGAGCATACCCTATCATGAAGTTGTGTGTATGTAAGCGATCGGTCGTGATTCAGAGCTTCGATCTAGAATATCATTTGCGAATGATACAAGCCACAATTGATATGTACCACAGCAGCCTTATTGGGGAACTTAGTCGCATGAATATTGAAATTCCTCAGAATCCTCTCGATCAATGTATCTTCTGGGATCGGAATCGGAGTGCATGGAGATTTGATAAATTCCTGAAAATTCGATCATTTTTGTTTATCTATTCCACTCACATCATTTAGTGTGGATCGCCATTTCTTCATGAACGAAGCATTTTGAGACACTGGAGTTGAAGTCATCACTGAAAATAAAGATCAAATGGTCGTACGGTCGACTCGAGGGAAAGTAACGTGGTTGTTTCCGCTCTATATATACGAAACGGTCATTTGATACGATTAATCCCGTATCAGAAAGATCTCGTCCTACTACAATGAACACTCAATGAAAGGGAGAAAGATCACTGATCACTTTCGATAGACAGTCTATCGCAACTTTCACATGGTGATTGTTTGAACTTTCCCCCGTCAGAGCGAGAAACGAGCAAAAAGGGGAAAAATATGAAAATGAGTGGTGGCGACAAGTAGGATTCGAGTGTTTATGTGTTCACAAAAAAAATGTTCACATTTTTTGTTGATCGACCTTGGGAATGCACTCAAACTTCTCCTCCTCATTCGGAATGGAAAGATGGATTTTTTATCTCATGTTTTGCACTTGGATGATGCAATAATCGTTACCCTTACAGGAAATTATCAATGTAAGTCACAGATTTGTCTTTTCTTGCTACATGGTAGCTCTAGTCAACAATGTTGTCGCGCAATCTTTGGGCGCAATCTTTCACAAAAGCTGCCTGTAGCAAATCCTTCGAAACTTCACCCTACATGAAAGATCAGAGATCGAAGAATGAGTAAAGGTGTTTTCCCTCTTATTTCCCATTATGAACATCACAGCAGATGTTGATCATTGATTGAATGACACGTGAAAGAGGGGAATAAATAACTGGTAATCGGCCATTTGATCACCTTTTTTCATCTGCATTGCTCATCTGCCATTAGCGATGATTTGATTATTCAGAAAGGCTAATTATCGAGATATATAATGGGTGTTGATATTCATAGAGCGCTCACGATACGTTTCTGTACAATACTGAGAAGGAGCCTATCAGCAACCCCATTCGATGGAAAAGGTAAGTTATTCATATTCTATTGAATCATTTCAAGCTTTCTAGATGAGCTACCTCTGCATACTACTTGAGCAGCGAAGGAAAGATCTTGAACATAAAGAAGAAATGCAACACGCTCAAATACTCGAGTGAGTTTACATAGCAATGCATTGGAGAAGAACATGAAAGGATAAATATTTTTTAAAGAAAAGAATCGATCGCCGCACCACCGTCACCGACTACGGATGATATGCCTTTCATTCTAAAAGGAAGAGAACCAAATGAAGAGCCAATGGCAAGCATGTCCACGGGGTCCATTGACGATATCCATTCCCATTCAACCAGCTAACCACTCCATGTTCCATACTCTCGTTTCCTGTTTTCGATAAAAAGTTCTTCATGATATTGAGAAATTGTTTCTCACAACGGCTTTTATATTTTTCATTGGGTGTTGAGTGCATGGTCACTCCGCAGTCTACAATGGCTGCATTTTCTGAGAAAGAGACAGTTTCGGAGTTCCTTTGTCGCCATAATTACTACCAGAATGAACCAACGAGATACGTCGATTTGCACAGCAGAAAACACTTGCAATGAATCTGAACAACAATGTTCTCTGCAAATCTTTGCTGCGATAACTAACACTCGATAAGGCCGGACGAAATATAGAGTGAGCACAGGATTCACTAGAGATGGCATCACTGCTATCTGTGAATAATTTGTTGCTCTATCATTGTCATTTCCACAACGCACATCCAAAATGGATCCCTCGATATCTACTGAATGATATCCACGAAGTTGTGCTGTTACTAGTGATCCCATTCCAGTACAAACGAAGATGGGCATTACAGCGTGAATTGTTAGAATCTAAAATATAATTTCTAATCTGAGTGTCTTGTTACGCATGATACCCTAGTGAGTGACTCGTGAGTGCTTCTCGTCCTAACACTCATATTCAACGTTCTTTCTCGAAGAATTCTCATTAGCTGCAAATAAATTTAACTACCAGATGCAAGACATTGTTGAATATCTCACCCTAATACGAGCCCAGAAAATGTATACAGAAACGATAATCCCACAAATTATCAAATAGGCAACTGTTAGAGCGGGTAGAAACTCTGTTGCATCAGCGAAACCTCAAACACTAATTTCTCTTCTAATTGCATCAAGAAGGAACTCACCGTACAATCCATATCCCGATCCATTGTGAAATGGACCAAGTTTCTCCTCAAGAATTTCTCTCGGAGTCATCGTAAAGAAATATGCGAGGATGTAGGAAATATGAGGAAGAAAAAGTGATGTGGAGAGAAATTGCAGTCTTAGTTTTCCGAGTAAAGGCTTCCCGGAGAGAATTCGCGCTCTGAATATATCACAATTACACATTTCAAATCATTTGTTCGCGTTTTCTCTTCACTTATCTCGAAATATAAAAAAAAGCACACCACTTACCTGTACCAGAACGAAAGTGCCACTAGTCCAGTACAATGAACCATAACTACGTTCATTACGGCTGTGAGAATAGCACAGAAAGTATCCGACAGAAGACGGCACGGACCATTTGATATGCAAATAGCAATCGATGATGAGTAGAATAGTCTTCCATCGACCAGAAAGTGGTTATTTATTGAGAACAGTTCAGTAATGGCGGTATTTAAAAGAAGAACGGAGTATTCCTGAATTGCTCATTGAGACACAGTTATACTTTTGTGTTCACTTTCAGAGCACTTGGAGTTCTTCGCAGAATAATATAAATCGAGATAATATTTATAAAGCTTCCAAAGATGACAATGAAATTGTGAACAATGAAATGAAGAGAAACTAGCATCTGCTTAAGTTTTATGGCAGCGAAAATGCCTTTGGCTAAGCGTGTATCACAGTAATTCAATGAGCCAAGTTAACCAGCTAGTTAACATTCATTTCCTGTAGTCACGAGTTCCAGAAACGAGCAGTTAAAAATATGTCAAAAGCGACTCAATTAACCCTACTTCCATTGAAAAGAATGACGCTGAACTTCTGCATTTTCTCTAAATTTATAATGCTTGTCCTTTTTCAACCACTTTGAAATGAAAAAGTAGATGGAAATAGATGTCTCGTAGAAAATTTTGTTGAATTATGTGCTGAATAGAAACAAGGAACAAATGCTCTTTTAGTGTTCCAGTGGTTCATTTATCACGCCAAACAACACTCCGTTCCTTATCACTATCTTCCCATCTCTTCCATTACCCATTCCGTACCCTCACTCGCACTACAAACTACAAACTTTCCCTTCCATACTTATTCCCTATACTTTTCGTCCTTATCCCTCCTTCTCATGCAGGATAAACAGTTTCCAAATTCGCGAGTAGTGCAAATCGCCCAAGGAAAAATTCAAGGGCGACGGCTCATCTATGAAGGAGAAAAGCAAGTCGACGCATTTCAGGTATCAATATCATTTTCCTAATATATTCTGATGCTTTATTCTTCAGGGAATCCCCTTTGCCTCTCCTCCGATTGGAGAACTTCGGTTCAAGGTTCGTCAAGGCGCCCTCATCCATGAATATTCAAACCTCAACTATGTACCATACTTTTAGAAACCGCAACCTCCTTCGCCTTGGAGTGGAGTGAAAGAAACGAAGGCGTTTTGTGATCGTGCTATCCAAGCTCCCAAGTACAAAGGCGATTTTGAAGCGGTGAGGCTGAATTCACATTTGTATTTTATTCTGCTTGCTTTGCATATTCAATTCGTTTTGGAAAAACTGTATATGGAAATTCTATTCGCAAAATATAATTCCAGAATGGGATTCCATCTGAGGATTGCCTCTATCTCAATGTCTTCACTCCCTGTTGGAAACCACCCGTCGAAGGTGAGGAAAAAGTCATAAATTCTATTATTTTTATGGATGCAATAAAAAGATCTGCGTTCCTCAGGTTTTCCTGTGATGATCTTTATTCACGGAGGAGGTTTTGAAACCGGAGAGGCTCGAACTTACGGAGACGAAAATATTTGTGAAAACATTGTGAGCACAATCTTCTTCATACATATCACTAATAAACAACACAGGTCACCCGTGGAGTCGTTTTTGTCACAATCCAGTACCGAGTCGGTTATCTAGGATTCTTCACTACAGGTATGATAGTTGTCTAATTATAATATTAAAACCAATATCAGGTGACAGTGTGTGCCCTGGGAATCTTGGGCTGTGGGACCAAACCGAAGCACTACGATGGATTCAGGCCAATATTGGTTCTTTCGGAGGTAACAAAGTATGGTTACCAATCTCTTTCCATATCGAAGTCTTCATTGCAGGACAATGTCACTGTAATTGGTCAAAGTGCGGGAGCAGCGAGCACTGATTTCCTTCATCTTTCACCTCATTCCACTGGTAAGAAAATTCAGCTTTTTTTGCATTCCTTATTTCTGTCCTAATGTTTCGACTCATTCCATATTTCCAGGACTCTTTCACAAAATGATTTGCATGGCGGGTAACACAGAGTGCAGATGGGCAAGCAATCAGTCAGCAAATTAGGTTTGAATCTACGATTTGATAGATACTTTTAGAAAGATGCCGTTGCACTGTGATAACAAGGCTCGACGATTGGGAATAAAGTGGGAGAGCAGTGAAGAGGTGAGTCGGCTAACGTCATTGGCATCATTAGCACAGAATGTTTAGCTAGTCTCTGAGCTCCGAAAGATTCCCGCAGAGAATTTTGGAGTGAACTTCTTCAAGAAAGAGAAGGAAGATGACGTCGATTTCGGTATTTTGAAAATTCAAAAATGAGTCTCCTCCATTCGTTGCAGAAACTGTGGTCTACAATGATGGAGACTTCTTTCCCGATTCCTTCGACAATTTGAGAATAAAGGCGAATCCGAAACCAATGATTACTGGAGTGACGAAAGAAGAGGGAATATTAATGAGTTTGTTTCTTCGTGTGAAAGTCGTATCTGGTAAATATTTCTAATTCAGTGATGTTCATGAAAATAAATCAGCGAACAGCGGAAAAAATTGTGAAGGCTGCTTCACAGTCTGCGAGTGACAAGGAGAAAATGGCGGTATGATCTTTTGCGATAAAAAATTAGGATAAAATTGATTCAGAGAATTCTTTCCCGTCGCTTCGATGGATTATGGGACAATGAGGACAAACTAGGAAGGGCTATTGCGAATGTGAGTGAAGAGAGAGAGAGTGATGGAAGTTGAATTGTGTTCAGATCGCATCAGATTACTACTTCAATGCTGGTACACTCGAACAGTGCCGAAAAACTATTGCAATTCAAAGTAGGTTATTGAACTTCATTTCATTTCAAGAGAGAATAGTTTTCTTTCTCATTTCAGAAGAGCCAGTCTATCTCTACACCTTCGAACATTGGAACCCCGAATCTCTAGGCGCTTTATTGCCGCTCGTTCCCATTGAAGGTATGAATTGAGCAGATTTGAATAAAGCAAACTCAACTACAGATGTGACTCATGCCTGTGAACTCTTCTACTTCTTCAAGCATTCGCTATTTGGGGCATCTAATCCCGAGGTCACTGAAGAAGAACAGAAAGTTATCGATCGATTCACCACCGCTTTTACAAATTTTGCCAAGTGCGGGTAAGTGCTAATTCTTCGAACATATGACACGACATCATTACAGGAACCCGAATGGCACGGGCACTTCGGCTTTGCACGCTCGATGGGATCCGATAACGAGAGAGAACTACAGCAAGAACTACGTGTTCGAAACTGATAAATGTACGATGAGAAACAAATTCTTTGAGGTGAGCAGGGATTTTACAAAACCATTTGAAAAAATATGATAATTTCAGGGACGAACTGCCGAATTCATCAAAATCGTTAAAGAACAAAGCGCCGAAAATCATCGCTCATCTCTATGATTTAAAAACACCATATATTGAATAAATGAGAAATGAATAAAGCAATGCTCACTCCAAAAGTTATCGCGTCGCAACGCGTTCTATCACAACAAGCCATGCTCTCTCTCTCTCTCTCACTCATATCAACACTATCAATCGTTCTCTATCTTTCTCTGCCACTCTCCCATTGATCGTTCAGTGTCCTCTATCTCACTATCTAAACCCTTGCCCTCTTCTTCTCTCGTCCTGTCCGATGACTCCCGGCAAACAATTTCCAAACTCTCGAATAGTGGAAACTGTTCAAGGAAAAGTTCAAGGTCGTCGACTCATCTATGAAGGCGAAAAACAAGTCGATGCTTTTCAGGTTTGTTATTTTGAATCTTTATCGATTGTTTTAATCTCAATCACAGGGAATTCCCTTCGCTGCTCCTCCAATCGGCGAACTTCGATTCAAGGTTGGGCACTTTCACTTTCCTGCCACCTCAAACGGTTTTTAGAAACCGCAACCACATCCTTCATGGAGTGGAGTGAGAGAGACGAAGGCGTTTAGTGCTCGACCCATTCAAGCTAAGAAGTACCCACAGGACTACGATGTGGTGAGCTTCAGTTAACTTGATTGGTGAAATCGTGTTCTCCAGAATGGAATTCCTTCGGAAGATTGTCTCTACCTCAATGTGTTCACTCCATGCTGGGAACCGCCCGAAGGAGGTTTGAGGCTCTTTATAATACGTAGGGCAAAATATCGCGTGGTAGATGGATGTTAGTTGAGACAACTGCGAAAAATGCAGATTCATTGCAAAAAATATTCTGCATGTTTCAGGATTTCCCGTGATGCTCTTCATCCCCGGTGGCGGTTTCGAGTGCGGAGAGGCGAAAACATACGGAGACGAGACTATCTGCGAGAATATCGTCAGTTTTGACTACATGCATTGTTGAACGTCATCATCCAGGTAACTCGAAGCATCGTTTTCATTACAATCCAATATCGCGTCGGATATCTCGGCTTCTTCACTACCGGTAAGATTTTTTCTCATTATTTATTCTTAGACGGTATGAAGAATTTTCTTGAGGTGACAGTGTGTGTCCTGGAAATCTCGGCCTATGGGACCAGACTGAGGCACTCAAATGGGTTCAGGCAAATATAGATGCTTTCGGAGGAAATAAGGTTGATTTATTCGATATTCCGAAACAGTTATGATTTTGTAGAATAACGTAACTGTAGTGGGTCAGAGTGCGGGAGGAGCTAGTGCCGATTTCCTTCATATTTCTCCGCATTCAACAGGTTATAATAGTTTACTGAACAGTTTGCAGGTTGTCGTGCCATAGTGTCATAGTCCATACTTCAGGTCTCTTCCACAAGGTCATTTGTATGGCGGGCACTGCCGACTGCAGATGGACAAGTTATGAGTTCGTCTTTCCGCCGATTTTTAGTGTATGAGAATGATCGTTCAGTAAGATGCCTCTTCACTGTCGAAATAAAGCACGTCGACTGGGAATAACCAGCGATAGTAACGAAGAGGTACACCAATTTGTACTTTCGAAGTCTCATTTTGTTTTTAGATTATTGCTGAACTGAGGAAAGTTCCCGCAGAGCAGCTTGGAGTCAATATAACTCGAAGGGAGAAGGAGGATGACGCCTTTATGGGTAAGCCCTACCTCGTCTATTGATTGATCACATCATTTTTTTTTGTTCATTACAGAAACCGTCGTTTACAATGACGGCGACTTCTTTCCCGAGTCATTTGATGAATTGAGAGCAAAAGCAAAGCCAAAACCAATGATAACTGGAGTTACGAAGGAAGAGGGACTTCTGATGAGTGAGTTGCATTATGTATGACGTCTGTGAGCTCCAGTTTCAGTGCTATCAATGAAATTGAATAAGAAGACCGCTTCCTATTTCACCACTCTCGCTTCTCACTCCGCGAAGAACAACAAACTGTTGGAAGTATGCTACTAGTTGTCCTCATCAAACATCACTCGTGGTCTTTAGAAAGACTTTTCTCGGCGTTTCGATGGACTTGTTGAATATTCGGATCAATTTGGAGTTACTCTTGCTAACGTGAGAAATTACAACAAATTATCGAGTAAAATTGCATCCTTTTCAGTTCGTTTCCGATTACTTCTTCAATGCTGGAACACTCGAATTGTGCCGAAAGACTGTGGAGAATCAGAGTGAGCATCCGTAATACTTTTGTTCTGTTCTACGATGGTTAATATCAGAAGATCCAGTCTTCCTCTACACATTCGAACACTGGAACCCCGAAATAATGGGGTTCATGGTCGAGATGCTCCCGTACAAAGGTTTCGGCTTTGGAATTTCATTTGTCTTTTGAATGAATTGAAACTTAGATGTGACTCATACGTGCGATCTCTATTATCTCTTCAAAATCGGAACTCTCGGTGACTTCCGACCTGAAATAACTGAGACTGAACAGAAACTAATTGATGAATTCACCACTGCATTCACAAATTTCGCCAAATTCGGGTAAGAAAAGTTTGTTTTTTAATTGAATTATCATTTGTTCCAGAAACCCAAATGGAGCGAGTATTGTCGAATCCGAGCTATCTTCTTCTTGGGAACCAGTTACTAGAGAGAATTACAGTAAGAACTATGTGTTCGGAAGTGATAAATGTTCGATGTATGAACAATTCTTTGGAGTGAGTTCAAAGAGAAAGAATTCAAATATTGAATAAAATTTCAGGGTCGAACTGAAGAATTTATTCGGATAGTCAACTCTCACAATGACAATCGACAAAAATCGTCTTTGTGAATAAGCGCCTTTCAATTTCTATGATTGCACTGGAAATTAGTATATGATGTATATTTTTTATAAGCTAAACTTGAAAATAAATTTTAAAACAACTCTTGTATCTAGAATTGAATTTGGAATTGTGTGTGAGACAGAGATACTGAAGAGGCCCAGTCAACATTTCTATTTGTTTCGTCAAAAAATTGTAAGAAACATGATGTATAAAGAAAACAACGCAAAAAATACGTCAGAGAAACACAGTATCTAAATTTTAGCCACTTCTCTATTCTTCTTGAATTGCCGGACGTTAGTGTTATAGTACTTGTAGAAGTTTCGTATTATTTCAGATGGCGTCATAGTAGCCATTCGTACAGTTGTTAGGACTGAACAGAATAGTAATTTTGGATCCATATCACACCAAATTTACCTGAATTGATGTCGAATTCTGGCGCCTTCCAAATTCCTTGATGGCGATTAGAATGCATAAATTGGCTGTAAGGCCGAAAACTTCGAATTGAGGAAACTAAATCTATTTTATTACGTTCCCCCTTCTACAATAAATATATGTTTGAGTGATGGAATACATGGAAGAAACTCACAGCGAATCCATGTATATCGATATTATCGTACAAAATGCACCAGTGGAGATCTTTCTTCAGAAATGATTCGAGAGGCACCCACATCGTTTCAGCTACCTGAATACATCTGAACGATCAACTTCATTCAACTTCTTACTTCATCTGAATTGACAGATAACTGAGGAACTTCAGCCACCGTACCCACAACCGTGTGGATCGCAATATTAGGCAAAATGTGCAACGGATCAAGTTCATATTTTACAGAAACGAGAGAACGGTTGAGTCCGATTTCCTAAAAAAAATGAATTATTGCGATAACATTTGTTGTACCTCTTCAGTTTCCCTCAATGCTGTTCCAATTGGTCCCTTGTCTCCTTTCTCGCGTTTTCCTCCAGCGAGGCATGCCTACATTTTGTAAAGTGATGAGAGTGAGACGGATTTTTTTAAATATGAATCAATAGGTACATTAACCCACCTAACCTCGCCAGGATGACTTCTCAGATCGTCAGATCTTCTACAGATGAGAATTCGCTGTTGTGGATCAATAATTCCGAGAACGGCAGCTTCCTGTTCTGATTCTTTCTGTCGACTGCGACGGAGAATGGAAGATAGGGCGCGGATAGAAGGAAACACGCGCTTTTTACGGCCAACCCTCATCTACAGAAAAAATAACATCTGGATCAGTAATGAAAAGTGGTGGCGCGAAAACGTGCACAAATACAATTCAATCGAATAAGAATGAATGATGTTGAATGATGTGCGGCCGATAAGAATGAATGATGTTTTCAATCGCGATCACTCACTCATTTCTTTCTTTCTCTCTTTCACTCTCCTCACTTCATTCTCTCTATACTTTATAGTGCAGACTATGGAGTTGCGCACTGCGCATGGCTCATTTATCTGCGACTTATTTTTGAGTGGTACATGCAAGGCTTCTCGATGATTCTTTGTTGTATAGGAATTTTCGATATTTCGAAACTCATTGATAAAATATCGATTCTGAAACGTGAATAAATAATAAACTATTAATAATGTCTTTGCCACGCTCACTTTTACGAGAGCGTACATGCATGTAGTAGTTGTCAAAAAATTGTTCGACTATTCTTCCCGGAGCCAATTTTGACATCCGCTCTTTGGTAAGTACTGAAAGTTATTCAATCGTGCAAAATATAAAAATCACTCGTATTACCTGAATTGAGATCGTATTCCGGCTTAATCTCCAATTCTTTTATCGCAATTAGAATACACAAATGGGCTGTGAGTCCGGAAACTTGCAATTGTGGTAACTGAAAAATAATATTATGGCTCTTCATGGTATGGAACACAATTATGATAATAAAATAAGAAATTTTAGCATCTGTGGATACTCACATGAAAGCCGTGCGCAACATCGTAGTTCTCATACATGAAATTCCAATGTCGTTCACTCTTCAATAAAGATTCCAGAGGAATCCATTCTACTTTTGCAACCTAAGAATTACGTTAATCACATTTGAAATACAAAACTAGATCGAATACTCTTACCTCGTACCTGTTAATCGATAACTTCGGTTCATCGACTACCGTACCCACCACACAATGCACCCAAACTCCGGCCAGTGAGCTCAGTGGCTTGAGTACATACTGAACAGTAACGAGAGATCCATCGATACCAAGTTCCTTAAAATTGTGCATGGAGATATGGAAGGCTTGGCGCCACCTCGTGCGCCTCCCTCAATGCAGTGTCCAACAAGGTTCTATCTCCATCTTCTTGTTTTCCACCAGGAAGACATGCCTGAATGCCGTTCGTTCTCAAAATTCAACTAGACTTCCGAACATCTCCAGGATAACTCTTCATGTGTTGGGGTCTCTTACAGAGGAGAATACGCTTTAGTGGGTCGATTAGAGCAAGAACGGCTGCGTCTTTCTTAGGCTTCGATCGGATGAATGAAAATGAACGGAAGGACGATAATGAATGCAGCATTCGATGATAGTTATTCTGGAAATTCCTTCGATTTAGGAACGATAATAAATAACGATAAACACATAGTATTCGATCAAGAGGAGCGAATGGTTGACAATACGCATGATGTTTACCATTTCATTCCTCTTTCACAATGATCAGGGGCACTTTTAGTGTTCAACCATGCTATCGTGTTCTTCAGTACTATAATATCATAGTGTCTGTCTGTCCGTCCGTGCCTAACTAACTAACTAACTAACTGTAAGTTTGTTTGTTTGTCTGTCACGCTCAACTTTTTTAGCTCCTAACTCGCTTCAAACTCATCCTACAGCCCTAAGATCTTCACCATTAGACTTCTCATGAAAAAAAAATTTCAAAAAAAAATCGATAATCAATTTCGTCATCACTATGTAATATTGCGTAATGATGATGCAATATACCGTTTTTTGCGCAGTTTTCGCCGGAAACTCAACCAAATCGATCGTGCTCGGCATCGTGCTCGGCATCAAACTTCTCGTAATTAAATTTTTCAAAAAATCGATAATCAATTTCGTCATCACTATGCAATATGACGAAATACTTGTTTACATAACTATTTTTTGATCCGTTTTCGCTGGAAATTAGGCTGAATTTATCAAGTAGTTAGGTGGAACGCATTCACGCTTGCGGAAGGCTCGTGAGGCCGAGAGCGATCCGGAAAACATTTATAATGCAGCCACTGAGTACGCTTGCAAATTACTGGTTAGCGATTGCGAAGCGTTCGCATATTACCGGGATAACCCGGAGATGCGAAGCGCTTGCAGATGACTGGGATAACCCGGCGACATCTAGCCAGCGAGCGAGCGAAGCGAGCGTAGCTGGCTAGTTCATGCAAGAGAAAATTAACGTGTCGCTACTTGACAATATGTGTTGCTGTTTCGCATGCATTCTAGATTCCATTCGTGAACAATGTCCGATTAAACGTCATTCCTTTGAATGAAACACAGCTAAGAAATGACACTACAAAAATGACTAACGAGCATGTGAAACTGAAATGTGAAAGTAAATAAGTAAAAGTTGAAAGGAAAGGGAATGTTCACAAACAGCAATCCCAACAAGAAAATACTAGATGAGTAGAACGGGTAGTTTATTTTTTGTTTTTTAATAATCGCAATTTCCTGTCATATTTGGACCTCTAAACTCTCTGTCAAAATCTCAAAAAGATCGTGTCATCGGTGGTCCTTTCGTGTGTCTATCGTGTGTCTACCCATTTTATGAAGCGAGAAGATTAGCGGGCAATTGAGCAGATCGAGTGAGAGACTGACAATTATGGAGAGAAAGATTGAAAGACCACTGAGCGATGGATAAGTATAAAAGGGGCTAGGAAAGATGAAGGACAAGCAGTGAAACACTCTCGACTACTCACCATGACTTCTCAGGACCGTTAGTTTTTTTTCTTCTTGTTCAACCTGGCAATTCACTCGTTCTTGCACTCTCTCTCTTTCACTCAATCACTCTTTATTTTTCTTTCCATTATTTTCTTATTCAGAAGCTCGTGCAATCCTCGGCCCAATTCTCGCCAAATTCGGTCACACAATGCAGTCGGTGAGTTAAATAAGACATTCTCTTTTGCAAAAAAAAATCAAGCTCACTCAATTCAGGGAAATCTGGATGAGGTCCACAAGTTCTACAGTGCCGATGCGACACTCGTCATGAAGGGAGCTCGATGCGCCTATGGAAAAGACCGTTAGATATTTTGGTTCTTTTTAGACTTTGTCAAAGCCCGAAAATCGAATATATGTAATGTATTGCAGAGATCAAGCAGGCTCTCGGTCCTCTCACTGCTCCCGCTACTGTCAAGGTCGTTTTTACTATTTTTTTTTTCTTTTATAATTTTGCGATTACAGATCACCAACGATCGTTTCGAGGCTACTTCCGATCACATTATCTATCGTGCTCACATTCACACGACACTCAAGGCGAGTGGAGCCGAATTCCAGGGTGAGAATGAGAGAAGAGACAAGCGAAACCATTTATTCGACCTAAATCTAATTATTTCGTCTTTGCAGGAGACACTGAACAGATCTGGCGAAAGGAAGACGGGCAGTGGAAATGCGTCCACGATGAATTCTCTCCTGCTCATTAGATCACTGATTATAGCTAATTGTAAGCCATCCCGCGTATTCATAGATAAATGTACAGACATCCAATCTCACTTTTGAACATTGAACATAAAGCATCTGGCGTTTATCGGGTAGAGATAAAATAATGACAATGGTAATGTGAGGTTATTAATCGTGTTCTTACAAACCCGTGTAGATTTGGTCCTTCGGATGAATTTAGTCAGAAGTCATTGGTGATAGCAATCATTATCCATTAGTATCCATTCGTATCGAAGAGAAGTGCCAATTTGAGACGGTGTTCTCTGCTTCCCCATTCACTCGAGACTGACGGAAGGGAAGAGGTAGTGGAAGAAGAAGAGGCAGTGGGAGACTTATTCGATGCAGCAGCATCTGAAAGGAATGCAAATAAATTTAGTCCACCACAGAAAAAAAACACGACTGGAAATAACTCACCACCACCAGGCGGACCATTATTGACAGTCGGAAGAGTTTTCCTTGGGGAAGAATCATCAGCGAATTGAGATTTGAGAAGGGCAAACATCATGTAGAACATATTGAAAGCGCTTGATTTAGTGCATCACCTGCCCCTTATATATGCACGTAATAGGAGGTCTCTTTCATTGTCTGATCTCCCACTTAGGGGATAATCACCCCAGGGGGTCCTCTCGATCAGAGATCAAAAATCAAACTGTCAATTTTGACCCTCATATGTCTCTAATTAGAGGAGTTTGGCCTTCGATCTTTGACTTACCAGGAAAAGGTTGAAGATTGAAGTTCATCCCATGAAATATGCTAACGAATAGAGAATAACTTCCTGAAACTTGTTTTTTTCAACAAAATAAAGCGATAATTGGTTTATTTAAAGTTATTTATAATCTTCTATTCATTGCACATCTGAACCCGTTTGATTGAGCACTGAGCACAATTAGTAAATACAATTGGCATAGTAAATCTAGAATACTTCTCTCATCACAGGGGAAGTTGGTATTCTCTAACAGGAGAATGAATCCGCCGGAACAAAGTGATGATAAAAGCTGACTAGAATGGAATGATCAAAGTAAAGATGAAATCTTGTTCTATTTTCTACTGATTCTTCTTCTTATCGTCAACTTTCGAGCATTTCTTACAAAATCCGCAACATCTTAGGGAGCATCGAATTATGAAGAAGAAAAGAGCAAAAATTGAGAGAATAATTGCAGATAGGAAAACGATGACATCCAATGAATGATAGACGAAGAAATTGAGAGAAGTACCATAGGGAACGAGATTGTCAAGTTGCCTGGAATTTATGTGGTCTTGAAGATAACTTCTTTCTTTGAATGACAAAATTCAGAATCGTTCTCACTTGTGCTGAGCAAGGAATTCAGTCCATCTCACGAGAAGAGTCTCAGCCGAGACAGGTTTAGTAGCAATCATTGCCTTGATTCGTTGAGCGTTGGTTTTCAGACTGAAATAAGATACGTTGAAAATTTTGATAGTGCACGCTTCCGTTGAGCTGTGAAACAAAAATCAAATTAATTTCCATTTTTAAATCAGTATTCAAAGACACTAACTTCTTATCCTCAACGAGTCTCCTCACTCCATTCAGCACAGTTTCCTTACTGATAGTTGTCTTGTGCACGTTTATTCCCATTCCGAGTCGTTCAACGAGATGAGCGTTTCTTGAATTACCATCGAATGTTTTAGTGACACTATCACAATTTTTAATCGACACTACTCTGTTTTATAATTTTTTTTATCATTAGTTGTTACCTTGCTTGTTCAGCAAATAGCCCCGTCGCCATAATGGGTACTCCAGAATTGAGAGCATCCTGTACACTGTTGAAGCCACCATGAGAGATGAGACCGAGAGTTTTAGGATGAACTGGAAAGTAAAACTTGAACTCGCAATGAAACAAGAACATATGATGTTTGACTGCACTTACGCAATAGATCAGTCTGTGGCAGCCACTTGGCAGCGTAAGCATTCGGAGGGAGGACATTAGCGATCTCTTCAGGATTCTCGTATCGAAGGAAGAATTGAACATCGGGGAACTGGGCGAACGCGTTGAAGTATGCCTCCTTCCAGCTAAAGAAAGACACTCATGATTTTGAAACCGTCAGTAGATAAGTTGATATTAACATACAGTTCGGGCATGAGATACATCGGAGCGATCGATCCAAAAGACATCACAACGATTCCTTTCGCTTTTTCAACGAGGGTCGCGAATTCCTGAAATAGTATGTTTCATGGTATTCGAACTGTATGTTCAGTTTCTTGATCTCATCTTCCTTGCAATATGATAAGGATAAAACATAATCTCTTTATTATGGAAATGTACCGGCTTCAGAGGTTTGGCGTTTTTCGTCTTGATTCCAACTCCTCCAATGTTTACGATTTTTGCGAGGGTGGGGCGGGCAAAATCATAGAGCTCGTTCGAGTTGACCATTACAAGAGGAGCCTGAGAGGATCAAAGATCGAAATAGTTTTCGAATTCTCCTTGAAGTCCGCTTACCTTTGAAGCGAGTTCCGAAATATCAGGGAAATCTTCTCCGAATTCAGCACGGAACACCGCAGTCTCCTTGTCTGACGTCATCCTGTGATGAGTTTAAATATTTTGAACTCATGATCCGATTTTAAATATGTGGGGAAATATTCACCTTCTCCAGAGTCCCTTCATCAGAGTGTGACCAGCGAATGATTTTACTCGCTCGAAGAATGTCATTTGCTCTCCTGCATCCATCATTGCTGCTGAAAATATTGATTTTGAATTTAATACTTGTGGAACTGAGACATAAATTTAAACCAACAATGTGTCATCTCACGAAAATAATAAAAAACCGACTTACGCGTGCAATAAGAAGGAGGAACGGGGGCTCCCATAAGATCAGCTACATTCTCCATTAGAGCACCAGAAAGCAGCCACACCCATGTCGGAATTTCTGAAAAAATCAACTAAAATAATGTTCATGTTAAATCAATGCCATTTTATTTTGAAGATTACTTATTTCACAATGTATCTCAATGAACTCACTTGTCTTGTGGATAATTCCAATGGGGCAAGTATTGTACATGTGAGTGAAGGCAATGTCGTATTTACTGTCCTCGATATGAGATAGAAATTCCTTGTTTTTGATGAACACTGTGAATTCAAGAAGTTAGAAAGTTTCCTTTTTTGATAATCTCTCACTCTCGCATGATTTCGGCATCATTTCAATGAATTGTCCCATCGTTTTTCTCATTCTTGGATCCCAGAAAGGAAGATCATTGAAGGAGAGTTCGGCCTGATCTTTCATCAATTGTGCACCATCTATACCAGTCGAGCCATTGACGGATACCACTGAAGTGCCAGGAAATGGTTGATCATACAGCAAGGAGTGAATATCATATCAACGAACATTTGATTCTCGGGTCGATGTCAACCTTCTGAAAGTTGATATCGAACATGTACATTGAGTAGATGGTCACATCATGACCAGCCTTCATTAATTCCTCTCCCACTCGTTTGTTCCAGATCACCTGAATCAAATTGATCTGGATCGTACTTCCCGAACTAATCGTAGTTCTAATTATAATTACTAAGAGACTATAAAATTTTTGTGTCTGTCTGTCCGTCCGTGGGTATGTGGGTATGTGGGTATGTGGGTATGTGGGTATGTATGTCACGTTCCTGAAATTGCTTGAAATTGCCCTTTTCGCTCGTTTCCAAGCCTAACTCCTTCAGCAAAAGTCTTGTAGTGGTGATTAGAAAAAAATCGAAAATAAATTTCATCATCACTATGCAATATGACGAAATACTTTACAACGCCATTTTTTGCACCGTTTTCACCAGCAACTTGACCAGCAAAAGATTTGTAGTGAAAAATATTTCCAAAAAAAAATCGATAATTGATTTCGTCATCATTATGCAATATTCCGTCTTTCGCGTAGAACTCGTCTCAAACTAAACCAAATCGATCACGTAATGAACCAAATGACTCGTCATGAAATTCTCAAAAAAATTAATAACTTATTTCATCATCACTATGCAATATTACGTAATGATGATGCAATAATTCGTTTTTTACGCCGTTTTCGCCGGAAACTCGACCAAATCGATAGTGCGTGCCACCACGACTGATAATCGAAAGTTTCAAAAAATC
>LS485308.1:67983-105672 GCA_900490705.1 Pristionchus arcanus
GCGTTTGCAAATGACTGGTTAAGCGTTGCGAAGCGTTTGCAGATGACTGGGATAACCCGGCGACACCTAGCAAACGGAGCGAGCGCAGCGAGCGTAGTTTGCTAGTTTAATTCTAAAATTTCGCCTTAATCCACACATCATGACAGTGCTTACTTGACTGTTGGAAAGGTACGGAGCGAATATGGCAATCTTCAGTTTCTGTTTCTCTTCTGTCTTCTGTTCAGTGACGATCTTCACTGCATCTTCGGGAGTGGAAGCAACAGGAGCCGACGGCCTGAACAAAAATTGGAAAATATCGAATCGGATGGTTTAATAACAAGCAACTATTTAAGTTCCGAAACTAATATTTTTAAAAATTGATCTCACGTTGCAGTCGCAGTTTTCAAGGGAGGGGTCGCGGATCTGCAACTTTCATTATTCTCGAAAGTATGGAAGAATATCTGGTATTTCTTGAATAGATCATTTATGATTAAACTAACTTAGATCCGCTTGATTCCGTATTTGCAGCTGCAGAAGCTGCTGCTGCGACAAGGGCCGCCCCAAGCAGGAAAGAGAGAAGCCGCATCTGTGAATGAGATGAAGCAATCAAACGTAACGGATTAGGAATGAAAATGCGAGACAATTGCACGACATTTCTCGATACGATGAAAACCGATTCGTCCGCGTTATCAGCACTTTTATATGAAACCACTGATTGGAAATAGTATAGAGATGTGAGAGAGTGGCAGAGAAAAAAAGACCCGAGGCGATTGCGAAATGAAAGCTGCCATTGTGCTTAGCGCTCGAGTGATTGTGAAAGGAGTGTCAAAAATGATCCCAACTCGAGAATAAGCAATGCCTTTTCTAGGCTGTCAAGAGAGTTGAGAACATAAATCGGGATCATGAGGGGAGAGAACGTGTCTATTCACGATAAGCACTACAATTAGAGAGACAATCGCACAAGTTTGTCTCGTTGTTGGCACAATTTTGCTGTGTATCTTCAAGAGAATACACACAAGCACGACCTCGACTGCTGGAACAATCGAATGCACCGAAGAATAACAGTTTTGCTCTACTGATCTTTCAACGCCGAACCGTGGAACTTATGTTGGTCGAAATAAAGTTGAAATCTGATTCGTAATGAAATTCGCGCAACTGTGTTTAAAAAAATTATGAATTTGGCTCGTGATTAAAACACGTAATTTATCAAATCGGTATGACAAGTTAATGAATTGAGGTGGCATCAGAGATTGGAAATATATATAAAAAAAACTGTGATTATGATGGCAGTGAAGGCGTTATCACGCATGCAAATTCCTTCGTTGAATATCGTCAGTAGTCGTCCGTGGTATTCATCATTATTCTTCAGTATCCATTTGTATCGAAGAGAAGTGCCAGTTTGAGACGGTGTTCCCTGCTTCCCCATTCACTCGAGACTGTCGAACGGGAAGAGACAGTGGAAGAAAGAGAGAAAGAAGAAGCAGAGGGTGAATTAGTTGATGCAGCGTCGGAAAAGAATGGAAATTTGAGTATTTTTTTCTAAATCAAACACTTCAAAAGCTAGCAGGAAAATGTCTCACCACCGCCAGACGTAAGGCTATTATTGACAGTCGGCACAGTTTCGCTTGAGGAAGATTTATATGTGAATCGAGTCTTGAGAAGAGTGAACATCATGTAGAACATATTGAAAGCGATTGATTTAGTGCATCACCTGTCCCTTATATATGCACGTAATAGGAGGTCTCTTTCATTGTCTGATCTCTCACTTAGGGGATAATCACCCCAGGGGGTCTGAAGAGGCGCTCCCGATCAGAGATCAAAAATCAAACTGTCAATTTTGACCCTCACATGTCACTAATTAGAGGAGTTTGATCTTTGATTTTTGACTCGTCCGGAAAAGATCGAAGATCTAGACCATGGAAATAGAAAACGAATAACGAAGAGGTTACCAACACTGTTGTTCGTGAAATATGAGTGAGATTACTGTATTTAGCAATGATATGTATGAATGGATAAATATTCTTTATCACTGCTCTTCAGTGCGCAGCTGGACCCGATATTTGACTGAGTTCTGAGCATGTCTTGAACTACAATCGATAAAAGTGGATCTAAAGTACTTCTCTCATCACAGGGGAAGTTGGTATTCTCTAACAAGAGAATGAGTGCATGAAAAAGGTAGTGATGATAAAAGCTGACTAGAATGGAACGGTCAAAATACAGAGGAAATCTAGTTCAATTTTCTACTGATTCTTCTTCTTCTTATCGTCAACTGTCGAGAATTTCTTACAAAATCCACAACATCTTAGGGAGCATCGAATAATGAAGAAGAAAAGAGTGAGAATTGAAAGAATAATTGCAGAGAGGAAAACGATAACATCCAATGAATGATAGACGAAGAAATTGAGAGAAGTACCATAGGGAACGAGATTGTCAAGTTGCCTGGAATTTATATGATAACTTCTTTGAATGATGTAATTCAGAATTGTTCTCACTTGTGCTGAGCAAGGAATTCAGTCCATCTCACTAGAAGAGTTTCAGCCGATACTGGTTTAGTAGCAATCATTGCCTTGATTCGTTGTGCGTTTGCCTTCAGACTGAAAGTTATGCTGTGATCAATTGTTTCTACAGAAGGGGCAGATCCCTCAGCATTCGTTATTTACTGTATCGTATACCTCTTGTCCTCCACGAGTCTTCTCACTCCATTCAGTACAGTTTCTTTACTGATAGTTGTCTTGTGCACGTTTATTCCCATTCCGAGTCGTTCAACGAGATGCGCGTTTCTGCAATAAATTCAAAAAGTTCGGATTTTACAAACTATGATTGTTTCGTCTACTAACTTTCGTGTTCTCACCTCGGTTGTTCAGCAAATAGCCCCGTGGCCATAATGGGTACTCCAGAATTGAGAGCATCCTGAACGCTGTTGTAGCCACCGTGAGAAATGAGACCGAGAGTTTTAGGATGAACTGCAAGTGTGCTAATATCTCGGAAGGATTTGGCATATAAATTTCGCTTACGAAGTAGATCAGTCTGGGGCAGCCACTTGGCAGCGTAAGCATTCGGAGGGAGGACATTAGCGATCTCTTCAGGTTTCTCGTATCGAAGGAAGAATTGAACATCAGGGAATTGAGCAAACGCATGGAAGTAAGCCTCCTTCCATCTGAAATGATGAAACCCTCAAACACAGTTTTTTAGAATAACTAACTTTTCGGGCATGAGGTACATTGGAGCAATTGATCCGAACGTCATAACAACCACTGCTTTCGCTTTTTCAACACGAGATGCGAATTCCTGAACGGATTTATGAAACACGTTTCATTATTTAGTTGAATGGCTTCATTATAACTTGACCTACCGGCTTGAGTGGCTTAGCATCCTTGCTCTTTATTCCAACTCCTCCAATGTTGATGATTTTTGCGAGGGTTGGACGGGCAAAATCGTACAGTTCATTCGAGTTCACCATCACCAGAGGAGCCTGAGAATGTGAAAATTAAGGAAAGGCAGATAAAGCATAAATACAAACCTTCGCTGCGAGGTCGACAATGTCGGGAAAATCTTCCCCGAACTCGGCCCGAAATATTGCCGTTTCCTTGTCGACCGTTATTCTTTAAAGAAGGGATGGCACGAATATCTGGCTAACTGAGTTATCGATGTCAGGTGATGTGGCATGAGCACCCCATAACACTTTCGAAACTCCCATGTTTTCAATTTTCGTTTGAACTAAGATATACTCAATTGGCTGCGTGCCAAGTGACCCTGAAGCGCAGGCAACGAGCTAAAGAGCATGCAAAATGAGGAGAACGCCTCACTTTGCATATCGGCGCGGTTCCTGCCTCTCCTTCTTTAATGGAGATTCTACTGGGATGTTCATGGAACTGAGACGTACCTTCTCCATAGGAACTTGAAGATGGTATGGCCGATGAATGCTTTGACTCGTTCTATGAACGTCATTCTCTCACCAGCATCCATCATTGAGGCTATAGAGCGGTTAAATTGTCTAAGATCCACAAAAGAAAGATCAAAGATCAACTCACGGACACAATACGAGGGAGGAACGGGTACTCCCATCAAATCGGCTACATTGTCCATTAGAGCACCAGAGATGAGCCAGATCCACGTGGGAATCTCTGAACAAAAAAGGTTATTAGAAAGAAGATCATTATAATCATTTTGATGTGCTTATATCAAACTTACTCGTCTTGTGGATGATTCCGATTGGGCAAGAATTGTACATGTGCGCGAAGGCAATATCGTATTTACTATTCTCAACGTCGGAAAGGAATTCCTTGTTCTTGACGAATACTGAAATATATTTAGGTGTTCGACGAATACACTAATTTTCTACTCACATGCACACGATTTCGGTCCCATCCCAATGAATCTTCCCATTGTCGCTCTTAGTCTCGAATCCCAAAATGACATGTCGTTGAAAGCCATTTCAGCATGTTCCTTCATCATTTTCTCTCCATCGAGTCCGAATGATCCGTTGACGGAAACGACTGAAAGAAATCCTTGGTCCATCAGTAATTATTTTCTCTCATCGATTGTTCAGTCTAAGAACACTTTCATGAGTGAAAACCCATCATGACTCGATGTTGTTTAGACTTGAAAGAAGGCACAAAGCGGGCACAAAATGCAAAATATGCAAAGCTGCAAAAATTTTGTAATTACCTCTGATTCTCGGATCGATATCCACCTTTTCATTTATGCGCTCAAACATCATCATCATGTAGATTGTGACATCGTGGCCAGCCTTCATCAGCTCTTCTCCCACTCGTTTGTTCCAGATCACCTCACACATTATTTTATCGTAATTGTAGACGTCATTTTAGCCAAATACAATAAAAAAAACATACACGATCAGGTAAGAAACTCGTTTACCTGACTGTTTGCCAAACGTGGGGCGAAGATGGCAATTTTTAGTCGTTTTTTCTCTTCTTTCATATGCTCTTCCACAATTTTCGCTGCATCCTCAGGAGATGAGGCGGCCGGGATCGAACTGAAGAGAAGCGAAATCTCGGATAGTTTGGAGAATTGAGCAGAACTCACGTCGCGCTTGCTGTTGGCGGAGGAGTAGATCTGCATTAATAATGCAGATCTACTCCTCCGTTGATCCTTGCTAGAGGCAGCGAAAAAAAAAAGAGTTCAAATCTCACTTTGCTCCACTTGAAGCAGTGCTTTCAGCTGCAACTGTGATGAAAGACGCGCAGAGAACGAAGAATAAGAGAAGCCGCATTGGAGATACTGTGATACGATTACTCATTTGATACTAAAGGCCAACGAGAGAAAATTGATTCTCGAGTATTTGCTGATCAAAACAATGCGTACGTTATCACCACTGTACATCTTTTATAGCAAACCACAGATTAGCGAATACAGTGAAAATTTGAGAGGGTACCAGAGAAAAAGGAATGGCTGATTGTGAAAAGATAGTGACCGTTGTGCCTCGCATCCGAAAAATTGTGAAAGACTGTCCGAAATTGAGATTGATCAGTGCCCAGTTCAAGCTTTCCTCTTGCACTATATATTGCTGATCGGGCAAAAGGCAAATGAGGAAGGGTGAAAATTGTGTTGCATTTGCAATCGTAGCTGATATCTGGTCCACTTGAGGTCCACTATAGAGAACAGGTGCACTGAAATAATAACAGTTTATCGTCAAATTTCTTATTTGTGACCACAGAAAGTAGTTTCAATGAGATTGCTCGTCATCCAAAAATATTTGAAGATTTATTGTGTCTTCTTCTTGTTGATATTGCAACCATTCCTACAACTCTTACAGATTCCACAACAAATGAGAGCATATCGAATGAAGAAAGACAACAATGCAGCGAGTATCATAAAAATTGCGTAGAGGAACAGAAGGACATCTAATGAATGATAGACGAAGAATGATAGTGAATTACCGTAGGGAATAAGATTTTCGAGTTTCCTGAAAATTATCAATATTATGCTATCTGTGATTGAAGAATGATTATAGTAGAAAATTAGTATTTACTTGTGTTGAGCAAAAAACTCAGTCCATCTAACCAGAAGAGTTTCAGCAGAAACCGGCTTCGTTGCGATCATTGATTTTATTCGCTGCGCGTTTATTTTCAGACTGGAATTAAATTATCTCACAAGGGATGACTGCCTAGATACAGTATTCCTAGGACTAAGATGTATTGTGTTCGCACCTCTTATCTTCCATTAGTCGTCGCAGGGCGTTTACAACATTTTCCACATTGATCTTTGATTTATGCAAATTAATTCCCATTCCGAGTCGTTCAACGAGATGAGCATTTCTGAATATTTTTTTGTAATGAATTTGTAATGAACATATCATATTTCTGTATTTCTCACTGACTTCGGCTGGTCTCCATATAGCCCCGTCGCCATAATGGGAACTCCAGCATGGAGAACATCCTGTACACTATTGTAGCCACCATGAGAAATGAGACCGAGAGTCTTTGGATGAAGAAGTAGATCAGTCTGGGGAAGCCACTTGGCAGCGTATGCATTGGGAGGGAGAATATCGGCAATCTCTTCGGGTCTCTCGTATCGAAGGAAGAATTGAATGTCTTGGAATTGAGCGAACGCTTTGAAATAAGCCTCCTTCCAGCTGCAATAATGGACACTTGTCGATGTGAAATAATGAAATATTTCACATCAACAAGTGTCTTTGCTGAAAAATAAAATGTGAAACATACTGTTCGGGCATGAGATACATGGGAGCAATCGATCCGAAGGACATCACAACGACTCCTTTCGCTTTTTCGACGCGAGAAGCAAATTCCGAATCAAGCGTTTTTGCATCCTTGCTCTTTATTCCAATTCCTCCGATGTTGACGATTTTCGAGAGAGTCGGACGAGCGAGATCGTAGAGTTCATTTGAGTTTACCATGACCAACGGAGCCTGGGAAATGATTAATCTAGCTAGGTAGTCAACGTTCAACTAACTGCAGCAGCGAGTTCGACTAAATCTGGGAAATCATCTCCGAATTCATCTCTGAACACCTCCGTTTCCTTGTCTGCAGTCCATCTGCCGTGATTTGCATGCATTTTCAATGAATCGATTTAGAACACCGTTATCAATAAAACACTTACTTTCTCCAAATGAGCTTGAATGCTGCATGACCGACAAATGATTTCACTCGCTCGAAGAATGTCATGTTCTCTCCAGCATCCATCATTACCGCTAGGAAGAAACGGCATAGATACAAAAGATCAAAGATCAACTTACGGGCGTGGAACGGGCACTCCCATTAGTTCAGCTGCTTGGTCCATCAGTGCTCCAGATATGAGCCAGACCCATGTCGGTATTTCTGAAGAGCATAATAGTGCACAAATTCTTTGGGAACCTAACTGGTGTGATGGATGATTCCAATTGGACAGAAATTGTACATGTGAGTGAAGGCGATATCATATTTACTGTCTTCGATATGGGAAATGAACTCATTGTTCTTGATAAACACTGAAAACTTAGTTTTACGGCGCTCTCGGAATATTCTTCACAATGCACCAATTTTGGTAGAACAATACTCACATTTGCAAGATTTTGGCATCATCTCAATGAATCTTCCCATTGTCTTTCGTGGTCGTGAATCCCAGAAAGGAAGGTCATGGAAAGCGTATTCAGACTGATCTCTCCTCAATCGTTCTCCATCGAAACCGGTCGACCCGTTCACAGGAACAACTGTGAATTCATCATCTTTTGGGTTATTCTGCTCAAATATCATAAATATTTCGTCAAATGCGTAACTGACTTACGAGTGAAATCATAGCTACAATTACATCGTAACTTTGCGAAATTTCAATTTCTCACCTCTTATTCTTGGATCGATTTCGATTTTCGAATATCTCGTACATCATCATCATGTAGATGGTCACATCATGGCCAGCCCTCATTAACTCCTCCCCAACACGTTTGTTCCAAATCACCTGCGGGAAGTGTGAATAGACCCTCCCATCGATAAACATGCAGATATAAAAGGTGCGCTCACTTGACTGTTTGCCAGTTGAGGTGCGAAGATTGCGATTCTCAAAGGATGCTTAGCCTCACTTGTATAATCGGCCACAATTTTCACAGCATCTTCTGATGTGGTGGCGACTCTTTCGGCTGCAGCTGCAGCAGCGAAAGCTGCGCCAAGGAGAAAAAGCATAGGTTGCATCTGACATTATCTTGGCCATAGTAATTCACATTAATTAGTGGATTTGCAATTTTATGAGATAATACAAACTATCAAATATAGAGTCGATTAATTGAGACAACACTTTTAGGTGTGGAATTGAGCGAATTTATAGCGACTGAGATCAAGAGCGATAGCGAAAATAGGTTATGTTTTGCATAGAGCTTCGTCGATTATGAAAGCCGGACGGAAACTGTCTTGCATGTGTTGTCCACAATCGAGTTAAACTTCACTGTTGCGAAAGAAGCGTCGCGAAAGAGTGGAAAGAGTGATAAGCTCCACAAACAAGGAAAATGCCTCTCAAAGGTGGAGAATTTGAAGCCGAGTTGATAGTTTAGGAAAAAGGAAAAAGTTTAAACGAGTAGAAAAAAGTTTTATTCAGTGGAGTGAAATTGATGAAACTGTTCCCTTCTATTATCCATCTTGTAGTTTTCACCTTATTCTTCCAGCTAACATTTCCTCCTCCATTCTAGCTCATGCACCGTATCGATATCCTCAGAATTCATGCTGGTAGTAAATATTTCGAGAAAGAAGATTTAACATTTTCTTCGGTAGAACCGCTTTCCATATCGAAGAGATCGTATGAAGAACGCGATAATCTAATTTAGACGAAGAACTTCAATCGCGATGATTGCGAAAGGGGCATCTGTTCTGCACGAATCTACGCCATAATGAGTGCATAGAAACGTAGTCCAAAGTTGGTTAGTTCTGAAATACGATAAAATTATTTTTGCGACTAACATCGATTTTAATTATGATCTCGGAATAAGCCCTTCCGGGGCTACCCTTGGAGTAGTTACTTGATTATTTCGTCTGCTCACACCTCAACAGAATTGTGAAAGCGATAATGTCCCTGTTCTTCTCTCCATATCTTCCTCTTTCGTCATTGTATTTCATCCCTCACGAGTTATCTCTAAGGGGGCACATTCATTTCTTCCTCTCTCTCGTTCACTACAATGTGCCACGAGTGGACCACTTCTGCGCTATCGTTGCACCTGTGTGAGAGAGAGGGAGAGAAGGAGGGAGAGACTAGAGGGAAGACTTTCCCTCTCCCCACCCCTGCTTTCTTTCTCTCTCCACGATTAGATAGATGCTCTCGACTAAACTTACAATCAACAGCAGTGAAAGAGACTCCAGATAACGCCAAATTTTAACAGAATTGGCACAAATCAAAAAAAGTTGTGGAATTGGAGCAAGAGGAAGCACTCAGAAATTGGAATCAACAGACCCTCCGAGAGCTCCTTTCTCATTTCCCGCTCAAATTCTAACAGATGTCTCGCCATGTGTTTCGGAGACCTCCCTCTCTTTATTGTAGGTTCAAACGAACTCAGTTGTTTCATTCCTCCATTCCCCCCTCTTTCTCTTCCCTCTCTTTTCTCTCGTCTACACAACGATCACTCACTTTTCGCAATCTTCCCTCTATTTCTCTCTCCACTCTCTCGTATCGCCCTACTCTCTCGTCCTCTCCTTTTTCTCTCTATTCACGTATTCTCATCTGGGTTTCATATAAAAGCGCTTCCATGGACGATAAGGGGCAGGTTTTTATTTTGATCGAGAATCTTGCGCATTTTCTCTTCTGAATCTCGGGCATTGTTTGCTCAAATTCTCCACGAGTATTTCGGTCTACACTTTCAACCTCACAGCTGATATTGCAGTGATGCGAGCTCCCCTCTTCGTCTTAGGAGTAGCACTCCTTGCTATAGCTGCTACTGCAGGCAACACTGCATCCACTGGAACAAAGTGAGTTATTCTCCGTATTTATCCGCTCACCATCTCTCAAGATCTCAGTGATTTTTCTGCAAAAAACATGTACAATCTCGAATTCAGATCCGAACCCACTCCTGTCAAAACCGAGGCGCCCCCTCCGACCAAGACCGCCACTGCAAAGTGAATTAACAATCATTCTTCGATCACTATACTATCTCTAATACAGTACACTGAGAAGAAACGTATGAAAAATGCAGGTCCTCTGCCCCCGTCGCTTCTTCTCCTGAAGATGCAGTCAAGATAGTCGCTGAACAACAGAAAGAGAATAAGAAGTCGTACAAAGTTGCCATCTTCGCTCCCTACATGGCCAACAGTCAGGTAAGTATCATTATTGTCTGTCCCGTTAACTTTATTCGGACAATTGAGATAGCTTCGAAGATTTTCACTTCTAAGGAACTGTTTTCAGGTTATCTGGAACAAGCGTGTCGGTGAGGAGCTTCTGAAGGCCGGCCACGATGTGACCATCTACATGATGTACATGTTCAACATTAAGAATCCCAAGATCGACATTGACCCGAGAATCAGAGGTATTAATTCGAACCAATTTTATCGGTTTCTTTTTTGCGTCTCCTTGTGCCAGAATGTAAACGTATGTGAAACGAAAGAGAATTGCTTATCAGTGCTAGATTGTGAACAATAGAGTCGAAGCGTAAGAATACAACTTCCGCTCATGGACACAAGGCTATGAGAGATCCAATCACATCTTGCAGTTGTTCCCGTCAATGGATCTTTCGGTTTGGATGGAGAGAAGATGATGGAAGAACAGGCCCAATTCGCATTCAACGATGTTCCCATCTGGGATGCCAAATTCCGCAAAATGATGGCCAAGTTCGGAGAGATGTACAAATCGTGCGAAGGTGAGAATTTCTTTCTGGTTTGTAAGCTATCGAGAATTATTGAACAACATACAATTTATCTCATTTCAGTATTCGTCAGAAACAAGGAATTCCTTGCTGACATCGAGAACAGCAAATTCGACATTGCTTTCACTCACATGTACAACTTCTGCCCCATCGGAATCATTCATCAAACTAGTGAGTTATTTTTAGGAGTTCTTCCTCGCAACTTTAATGATTCATAACAGTAATAAAACAATAGTATTGACTAACCTGGGAATCGTTCAGAGATTCCCACTTGGGTATGGCTCAACTCCGGTGCTCTCATGGATAACGTTGCCAATCTGATGGGAGTTCCCCTTCCTCCCTCTTACTGCACTCGTAAGTACTTCTTCCTCCTTCTTTTCTTATTTTACAGATAACGCATCACAGAATGCATTACTGATAATATCAGGAAAATACAAAATGTAATAATAATGAATATATTATTACAGCTATGATGATGGACGCTGGAGACAAGCTATCCTTTGTTGAGAGAGTGAAATCGGTCATTGGACATGGAATCTTCAAGCTGCTGTGGAAAGGGTACGAGTCATTCTTACTTACAAACAAAATTAAGGGCGGATGGTACAATAGAAATTAATGCCATTTCAGAATGACGTCTGACAAGGAGACTGCAGTGTTCCGTGCTGAATTCGGACAGGATTTCCCCGATATTGCCGATCTTGCTGCAGCTGTCAGTTTATCTCTCGATTTTTATTTTTCTCTATGTTTTAATTATCGATTTTCTTAGGCCCCGCTCGTCATGGTGAACTCCAACGAGCTCTATGACTTCGCCCGTCCAACTCTCTCAAAGATCGTCAACATCGGAGGTGTTGGAATCAAGAGCAAGGATGCGAAGCCACTCAAGCCGGTAGGTCAAGATAAAAATTCTGTCTTCCACAGTAATAAGACATGCTTCATACTTCCGTTCAGGAATTTGCTTCTCGTGTCGATAAAGCGAAAGGAGTCGTTGTGATGTCCTTCGGATCGATTGCTCCGATGTATCTCATGCCCGAACAGTATGTTTTTTTATAATTTGTTGGAATTTTTCCGCATCGAGTATTACATAATTTCACACTGATAAATGTCCATTATTCCAGCTGGAAGGAGGCTTACTTCAACGCTTTCGCTCAATTCCCTGAAATTCAATTCTTCCTTCGATACGAGAGACCCGAAGAGATCGCTGATGTCCTCCCTCCCAATGCATACGCTGCCAAGTGGCTTCCCCAGACTGATCTACTTCTTCATCCAAAGACTCTCGGTCTCATCTCTCATGGTGGCTACAATAGTGTACAAGATGTTCTCCATGCGGGAGTACCCATTATGGCCACTGGACTATTCGGAGATCAGCCGAGGTTTGAACAAATTTAGACGTTCAGAAATGTATTGTTGATGTTCAGAAACGCCCACCTCGTTGAACGACTTGGAATGGGAATAAACGTGCACAAGACAATCGTCAGCAAGGAAACCATTGCGAATGCACTCAAGAGAATAGTTGAGGATAAGAGGTCAGCTTATGATTGGAAGCAGAAAACTCTGGTATGATCCCAGATGTCAATTCCCTTGTTTCAGTCTGAAGGCAAACGCACAAAGAATCAAGTCTATGATTGCTACTAAGCCAATTTCCGCTGAGACTCTTCTTGTCAGATGGACTGAATTCCTCGCACAACACCAGTAAGTAACCATTATGAGAACTGTTGTTCATATTTTCTAAAACACGGAAACATCGTCCTTGCTCAAAAAACACCTCTTGTATTTCAGGAAGCTCGATAACCTTGTTCCCTACGGTAATTCTCTGTCTTTCTTCGTCTACCATTCTTTGGATGTCATCGTTTTCCTATCTGCAATTATTCTCTCAATTCTTGCTCTTTTCTTCTTCATAATTCGATGCTCCCTAAGATGTTGTGGGTTCTGTAAGAGATGCTCGAAAGTTGACGATAAGAAGAAGAATCAGTAGAAAATTGAACTAGATGTCCTCTGTACTTTGACCATTCCATTCTAGTCAGCTTTCATCATCACTTTATTCCCTTGAATTCATTCTCTAGTTAGAGAATACCAACTTCCCCTGTGATGAGAGAAGTACTCTAGACCTTCTTTTCCGATTGTATTTACAAATTGTGCTCAGTGCTCAATCAAACAACGGGTTCAAATGTGCAATGAAATATGTACGTAATAAACTTTTTTTTAATTCATCCTATCATTTCCTTTCCAAACAAATCAAATAATCGAACAATATTCAACCTTTTCCTTCTTCTTTCAGGAATATGTTCTTCGTTCGTTTTCACTTTTCTGTATCCTGCACTATAATCTTCAACCTTTTCCGGACTAATCAAAAATCAAAGATCAACGTCAACTAATGAGAGGCATATTAGGGGCAAAAATCCCACTTTGATTTTTGGTCTCTGATCGAGAGACTCCATGGGGAGAATATCCCCTAAGTGGGAGATCAGACAATGAAAGTTAATTCCAATTACATCCATATATAAGAGACAGCTGATTCGCTAAATCAATCACTGACGATATGTTCTACAAGATGTTCACTCTGCTCAATTCTCGATTTGCTGATGATACGTCATCACAGAAAACTGTGCAGACTGTCAATAATGGCAGGGGTAAGATATTTTCGTACTTTCCCTTTTGAAGTCATTGTTTGTCCATCCACAAAATTAACAACCACCTTTCAGATATCCATTGCCACAATTCTCACATATCCACGTATTCTGCCTCAACTTCACTGCCTACCGCATCGAATAATTGGGGAAGCAAAGAACACCGTCTAAAATTGGCTTTTCTCTTCGATACAAATGGATACTAATGCCTATCTACCGATGGGAATTGCCAACGGCTGCAGAAACCTTTCCAGCAGCGAAGGACCAAATGAGCACTGTGCGATCACATCACGAGTAATTCCGATTAATGTGCCATTTCACTCGTCCACTGCCTTTCCGCTCATGTCATTATCATACATGTAAATCTCAGTGATAAATGTAAATGTTACAAATTATTGTGAGTAACTTGACATCTTCATTTTAATTTCACTCTATGTCCAAACTGGAAGAAAAACTCCACTGCAAAAAGGGTTGATTATCCGTGTTCCATATTTGTGCTCTTTCTTCTCAATTCATCAGATAGAGTATCAATATTACAACAATAGCACGTAATTTCAATCGCAAAACCGCCTGATCTTCTCATGTAGTGGTCCATTCGTTGCACACTTCGCAAAAATGTGTTTCTGTTCCTCTATTCCCTCTTTTCCCCTGGTCTCTCTCCGATTGAAATTGTCTCTCTTCTCCTGCTCTCTTTCTTTTCCCTGCACCGGCAACAACTATAAATGAGAACTGTTGAAGGAAAGGATGCCATTTGTTGTGATCGACGTTTTCTCCATTATTTGTCTCACTGCCGCGCATTATTTGGGCTGTCTGTAACTGTATTTTTTGTCTTCTCATTCTACATCGATTGTTATTTTAGATGCGAACTTTGCTTATATTACTGTTTCTCGTTGGATGTGCAACAGCGGGCAATACAGCATCGAGCGGAGCCAAGTATGTTCTCATTCACACTTACTTTTTATTCCTATTTTTTACAATTAATCCAAATATTTATCGATTAAACAAAATCTTAAAATAATTTCTATAGGTCCGCAACAGTTGCATCGTCTCCTGAAGATGCAGTCAAAATAGTTTCTGAGCAGGCGAAAACGGACAAGAAACAATACAAAATTGCCATCTTTGCTCCGTACATGGCCAACAGTCAGGTTGGTGTGCAGTAAGTAACAGTACTACTGTTCGCGATCAAGACTAATCAATTGTTTTCTGAACCCAAAGATCAGGAATAAAAAGTAAATAGGTATATTTTGTAGGTCCTCTTCAACAAGAGAGTTGGTGAGGAGCTATTGAACGCAGGCCATGATGTGACAATCTACATGATGACCTACCTCGATATGAAGATTCACAAAGTGGACATCGATCCGAGGATTAAATGTACATTTTCTCATATTTTTCAACTATTTTTGTTAAGAAATGTGCTAATTCGTGCCTATTTTGCAGTGAGAGAAAATATTTTTCCAGTGGTTCCTGTCAACGGTTCTTTTGGTATGGACGGAGAGAAAATGATGGCTGACCAGGCTAAACATTCTTTCCACGACCTTCCAATTTGGAGTGCTGAATCTCGAAAGTTGATGGCCATGTTTGGAGAGATGTACAGATCGTGCAAAGGTTAGTATTCTTCTAGTTGATCTTTCTCTTCAGAGCTTTCTTCATTGTGAATCATGAAATTCGATTGAATAATGCTCTTGATTTGCAGTATTTTTGAAGGACAAGAAATTCCTATCGCATATCGAAGAAAGTAAATACGATATTGCGTTTTCTCATATGTACAACTACTGCCCTATTGGAATAATACACAAGACCAGTTAGTTTCACATCATCCTCGGTATTTGGAAGAGCAGATAGTATCATTTGATAACATAACAGGATAATATAATTTCAGAGATTCCAACATGGGTGTGGCTCAGTTCTGGTGCTCTGACTGATAACATTGCTAATGCAATCGGCGTCCCTCTTCCACCTTCATATTGTACTCGTGAGTTGATCTGTGTCCGTAACTGATCTCAAGCGTTTACGATTATTTTTATTATTCGGTGCACTTCGAATTTATTTCAGCAATGATGATGGATGCTGGAGATAAACTGAGCTTCATAAAAAGAATTAAATCATTCATCGGCCACGTTATGTTCAATGTAATTTTTAAGAGGTAAGGATTTTAGATAGTTTGAAACACCTGAAAATACCGCAAATATTTTAGGATGACGGCAAACAAAGAGACTGCTGTGTTTCGTGAGGAATTTGGAGAGGATTTCCCTGATCTTACTGATCTTGCTGCTAAAGTAAGTAAAACCAAAATTTTCCAGAATGATCTTTGATCTCTCTGATCTCTTCTTATCAGGTCCCTCTAGTAATGGGTAGTAACTTATGCTTGATCTTTGACCGTCTCAGGCTCCACTAGTAATGGTGAACTCTAACGAGCTCTACGACTTTGCTCGTCCCACTCTTTCAAAGATTGTCAACATCGGAGGTGTTGGAATCAAGAGCAAGGATGCGAAGCCACTCAAGCCGGTAGGTGTTGCAGTAATTTAACGTTCTTCATGAATCCGTTCAGGAATTTGCTTCTCGCGTCGAAAAAGCGAAAGGAATCGTTGTGATGTCTTTCGGATCTATCGCTCCGATGTATCTCATGCCAGACCAGTATGTATATTCACAGTATATATCTGAAAGCAAAATAAGTTTTTCATGTAATATTTAAATCGATTCCAGCTGGAAGGAAGCATACTTCCATGCGTTTGCCCAATTTCCCGATGTTCAATTCTTCCTTCGATACGAAAATCCAGAAACAATTGCTGATATTCTTCCTACCAATGCTTACGCTGCCAAGTGGCTGCCCCAAACTGATCTACTTCGTAAGTCTAATCAAATATCAATAATCAATAAGATATTTCTTCTTGTGATTCATCTGTACAATTTTCAGTTCATCCTAAGTCTCTTGGTCTCATTTCTCACGGTGGCTATAACAGCGTACAAGATGTTCTCCATGCGGGAGTTCCCATTCTCACAACTGGACTATTCGGAGATCAATTGAGGTCAGAAAGTTGTTCAGTCACGCATTGGAAAGTTCCAACCAACGAATCGAAATTGAAATCTATGATCCATCAAATTCAGAAACGCACATCTTGTTGATCACCTTGGAATTGGAATAAATGTACATAAATCAATAGTGAGCAAGGAAACAATGCTTGCAGCAGTGAGAAGACTCGTTGAGGATAAGAGGTTAGTTCATGTTGAGTGTCATATTCAATGCCACTTGTTTTCAGTCTGAAGGCAAACGCGCAGAGAATAAAATCGATGATTGCTACTAAGCCCGTTTCGGCTGAGACTCTTCTCGTGAGATGGACTGAATTCCTTGCTAAGCATAAGTGAGGACGATTTTCCATAACCTCATTTAAAGGAGGACGAAAGTCAACGTTTTCGAAGGTAGACTGACATTATGGGCTGGTTGGAACCTCGATAGCTAAGAGATTCCCCAAATTTCAAAGCTCTAGCTCATTTTTGAAGCGAGATACAAGCGTTCAAAGTTTCTACAGGGCTCAGGGAAAAACAAGATGCGCGGTGCAAAGAGAGAGGGGAACCCTCTTCCCATCCTCTTCCCTCTCTGAATTTGCATGTTGATCTACCTTTTGCACCGTGCATCTTGATTTTCCCTGAGCCCTGTAGAAACTTTGAACGTGTGTATCTCGCTTCAAAATTGAGCTAGAGCTTTGAAATTTGGGGAATCTCTTCGCTATCGAGGTTCCAACCAACCGATAATGTCAGTCCACATTCGAAAACTTTGACTTTCGTCCTCCTTTAAAGACGATATCCTCATGATCATTCCAATTTTAGGAATCTCGACAATCTCGTCCCTTACGGAAATTCTCTCTCATTCTTCGTCTATCATTCATTGGATGTCATCGTTTTCCTCTCTGCAATTATTCTTTCAATTCTCACGATTTTCTTCCTCATAATTCGATCTTCACTGAGATGTTGTGGATTCTGTAAGAAATCCACTAACATTAGCGAGAAGAAGAAGAAACAGTAACTAGGTTCCATTCTCTAATGAGAAAATATTACTTTCCTTGTGAAGAATGTACTTCGGAATTTGCTTGTCATGCTGTCAGTTGTATTGAGTCATTGACGGGTTGTCATGAATATTCACTGTAAATAGATATCCTCTGTGTCTGACTTCGAATTCTGTAAATTCAATTATCGTGTACGAGGAAAATTGTGTGATGATTAACGAATAAGCATCAATAAAAAATCACACCACATAGCCAAATAATTCGAAGGGTGTGAGAAAGCGATCGTAACATTTCGACTGGCAATCTAGATGCGAACGGTACTTAGTACTGTTATTTTCACTAATTTTATCTATACAATACAATGAAATACAATCAGGGACAGTACGGCATCGTCGGTCTAATTCAAACATGGACACTCAAACAACATTCAAACATGTCCGTGAATATAGTTATCCATCGATGTGCGCTCTGTTAGTACCTCATCATTATCGTCGCGAATATTCTCTTTTTTTTTGTTGTCTCTGGAGCAGTGCCTAAAATTGTATAGTATTAACTGCCTCCTGACAATGTTTGCATTATTCTCCCTCGTTGTTTGTTGGTTTGTAATTTTTATCAGTTTTCTCTTCAGACCGACTTTCGATCAATTTCAGATGCAAACTCTTTTCATTCTGCTCATTCTTTTTGCCGCATCAGCAGGGAAATCTCAATCGACGAAAGAAAAGTGAGATATTTCATTCTGCTCTCTTCGCATCCTATCATTCTTAGTTTGCAAAAACTGAATTATAAAGACAGAACTGAAAAATCATGGCAGTTCATCCGTCAGAATCGCTTCCTCACACGAAGATGTAGTCAATATCATCGAAGAGAAAAATAATAAAGAGAAGAAGCTGTACAAGATCGCAATTTTTGCCCCCTACGCAACCAACAGTCAGGTGAATGAGACATGATAATGTTTTTTTTTATTCAAACATATGAGAAATTTATTGCTATTTCTTCTTCTGCTCCTTTAAGTGAACTATTCTTTGAATAATGAAAAATTACAACACGGTTATCATAAAGTCTTTAGTTTATGATACAGGTGCTATTCAACAAGCGAGTTGGAGAGGAGTTGATGAAATCAGGCCATGATGTAACCATCTACATGCTGACCATCTTCGATATCAAGATTCATAAAGTCGATATCGATCCGAGGATAAGGGGTATAATTTTTGCGTTCAAAATCTCAGCTCATTCCTTTCGTGGTATAGATCTCACGAAATGTATCCGTTCAGTTGTTCATATCAATGGTTCTTTTGGATTCGATGGTGAGAAAATGCTGGAAGATCAATCTAAAACATTGTTCTACGATATTCCCATTTGGAGTGCGGATTCACGTAAATCGATGAGAATGTTCGAAGAGATGTACAAATCGTGCGGGGGTGGGTGCCACACATCGAGAAAACTCGATGAGGTTCAATACGAAAATCGAGAAATATTTGTGCAGTACTCGTGAAGGACAAGGAATTTCTTGCGCACATCGAAGACAGTAAATACGACATTGCCTTCACTCACATGTTCAATTATTGTCCTATCGGAATCATCCATCTTACCAGTGAGTAAATGCATCCTTCGAAATAAAGAACAACAAAATATCAGAGATTCCAACGTGGATCTGGATGAGTTCTGCTGCTCTCACTGATAATATTGCCAACGCGATTGGAGTGCCTCTTCCACCTTCCTATTGCACTCGTTAGCATGTGTTTGATATTAAAGTAATAGAAAACATAAAAATGCTAACACATCAAACGCATCAAGAATTGATAATTTTCAGTAATTTTCATTACTTCATTTTATTGCGACCAGACTGTTTCAGCAATGATGATGGATGCTGGGGATAAATTGAATTTCGTTGAAAGAATCAAATCATTCACCGGTCATCTCCTATTCAATATTATTTGGAAGAGGTAATGCGGAAGGGGCTACGATTTTTTTATTACTTTCGTCAGGGAATTAAATAATATTTATCACAGAATGACTGCGAACAAAGAGACTGAAATATTTCGAGCCGAGTTTGGTGAGGATTTTCCTGATCTCACTGAACTGGCTGCCCAGGTTCGTTGTAACGATTAGTCATATTTATCGTGGGAACATTTCTTAGGCGCCACTAATCATGGTTAACTCTAACGAACTCTACGATTTCGCTCGTCCAACTCTATCGAAAATCGTCAATATTGGAGGAGTTGGAATCAAGAGCAAAGATGCTAAACCACTAAAACCGGTGAAATAGAACCTCTTTTATCTAATTTCAGTTATTATTTTAGGAATTTGCTACTCTTGTTGATAAAGCGAATGGAATTATCGTCATGACATTCGGGTCTATCGCTCCTATGTATCTCATGCCAGCACAGTAAGCTGTTCATAGTCATAGTCCTCATCATGAATATTATTGAATATTTCAGCTGGAAAGAGGCTTACTTCAACGCTTTCGCTCAATTCCCGGAAATCCAATTCTTCCTTCGATACGAGAGACCCGAAGAGATCGCCGATATTCTCCCTCCTAATGCATACGCTGCCAAGTGGCTTCCCCAGACTGATCTACTTCTTCATCCCAAGACTCTCGGTCTCATTTCTCATGGTGGTTACAATAGTGTACAGGATGTTCTTCATGCTGGAGTTCCCATTCTCACTACGGCTCTGTTGGGAGACCAGTTTAGGTGAGTGTGAGGAATTTGGAAGATTTCGTACTGGAGTCAGTAGAATTCCATTGATCAGAATGAACCACATTTATCTATTCCAGAAACGCTCACCTCGTTGCGCGGCTGGGAGTCGGAATAAATGTGCACAAGACGAAAATGAGCAAAGAGGCGATGGTTGACGCCATTAGGAGACTCGTCGAAGATAAAACGTCAGTGTGGAAGTAAAAGAAACAGAATCAATGAGAATGTTCAGTTTTCGCTAAATATTTAATAGAGCTCTGAATAATGATGGTTCTAAATTGCAGTCTGAAATCCAATGCACAACGACTCAAATTGATGATCGCAACGAAACCAGCTTCTGCTGAGACACTTCTAGTCAGATGGACAGAGTTCCTAGCACAACACAAGTAAGAATCTTCTTGATATTCTAATCACTGTCGCCGCTAGAGCATAACTGGCATCAATTTCAGGAAGCTCGACAACCTCGTTCCCTATGGTACTTCACTCTCCTTCTTCGTTTATCATTCATTGGATGTCATCGTTTTCCTCTCTGCAATTATTCTTTCAATCCTCGCTCTTTTCTTCTTCATAATTCGATGCTCCCTAAGATGTTGTGGATTCCGTAAGAAAAATAAGACTGTTGATGAGATTAAGAAAAATCAGTAACAATATCTTGTTGCTCGAGTGAACAGAGGCTTTCCTACACTGTACTCGTCTACGATACTGTGAATAATCAAAAAATTAATCATTCTTGTCATTTGTGTCTTGGATGAATAAATTTCTAACGGGCTTGCTTCTTCGATGGACAGCATCAAAATAAATGAAGATCGCAAGAGAATGTTTAGCCGACTCAATGTTGAAATCCGTAAATCTGTTCTAGCTACAGAGTAGCCAGTGTGCCCCCATGATGTTGTTTGCTTTCACTCGCTCTCTCTTCTCTCTACTCCCTCGCCTTTCGCAACCCCTACAAACCTCATTCCCGCCGCTTTTATCTTCCTATTTGTTGATCTTTTGTCCGTGCTTGATAATCATTGAACTGGTGTCATGACCTTATGAAATGTCTCATGTTAGAAATGCATATTGTGTTGTTTCCAGCGGCAGAATGCTGCGGTTGGGAATTCTTCTGGCTCTTCTCTTTAATTTGAGCCACTCTCTCAAATTCCTCGCGTACTCTCCACAATTCGGATCGAGTCACGTGAATTTCATGGGCCGAATCAGTGACGTTCTTATTGATGGAGGGCATGAAGTGGTTCGTTCCCATCCTTATCACTCTTTCCTTGTAGATGATACCCAGAGTAGCTCATGGAGTCGAATGCAAAGAGTCTTTGGAAAGTATGGTTACAATTACTTCCCCATTCAGGTGATGATCTCCAATGTGATGGACTCACAAATTGGAACTGCTGGGACAAAGAAAGCAAGAGTGATCGAGGTGCGTTTCGCAAGTCTTGCGCTTTCCTCTCGCCTAGTAGATAGAGAGAGAAATTCGAACGTGAACTCTATCGTTGGTGAAATATTATCTGAGGCGCTACGATTAGCCAGAAAAAATCAAATTAGCTTTCAGATTCCGCAAACACCGAAATCACGAGAGTTCGATGACTTTATCAACAATAAAATGCCTCGAAATGTGTGGAGAGAATCGAGCATGATGAAGATGACTGCTGTTAGTTCTCCATCTATTTCTCGCAAATATCTCTTATTCGAAATAGTCTCAACATCTCGATTCTAGGGCGCAGAAGTCATCATCGAGGCATACATTGCGCAGTGCAATGGTCAATTTAATTACTAATTTGGGTTTATAGAATCCAGAAAAGAAATACATAATTAATTACCGTGCACAACAAAATGAAAATCTTTACAATTCTCAGCAACTCTTCATCATTCCGGTCTAATCGATCAATTGCGAAAGGAAAAATTCGATGTGGGATACACGGAATCCCTTGACTTCTGCTCCGTAGGTGAGTCAAGTTCTTATTTTCGATGCCAACGGGCATATTTAGGACTTTTCCACCTCGTCGGAATCGACAAATTCGCCATCACGGAGTCGCTCGCAATGGTCGATGGAAGCTTCTTCTACTCACAGATTCCCTCCGCTCCCTCATATGTTCCCAGTAATCATAGAATTCTTGACAATGGCGAAACTTTTTTTCAGGTATGACATTGGGATTCGCCGGTGAGCGAATGACTTTTATAGAGCGAACTTCAAACTTTCTCGTCAACTTCATGACTGGAATAGCGAAGGAATCGTTTATGGACCAATGGCAGGCAGTTCTCACTGCGTATCAATCGGATTTCCCCAATCTCAAGGTTGTAAAACAGAATTCGGATCCAGTATATTTATAATTCAGGAATTGGCTGTGCAAAATTCTCTGGTGTTCATGAATTCCGATCCTCTGGTTGACTTTCCTCGACCTTCAGCTGCGAGAATCATTGATATTGGAGGAATTACCGTGTCAAATGGAGCGAAGAAGTTGAACACGGTAAGAATATGTCTCATTTATCGAACAAGAAGAAGAATAACAATATGGATTACGGAATCCAACAATCTGGAGACTATTTCAGACATGGTCTTCCATAATGGACCTTCGTCCTCACACAGTTCTCATCTCATTCGGATCATTTGCCAAAGCTCATCTCATGCTTGACGAATACAAGAAATCGATCGTCGCCACTGTTAAAAAGTTCCCCGATGTGACGTTCATCTTGAAATACGAAGTAGTTTACGATAGATTTCCTTACTCGATGCAAAACATTTCAGATTCCCGAGCACAAAATTTCCGACGGTGTGGAGAATCTTGTGGAGACAACTTGGATGCCTCAGAATGATATTCTCCGTGAGCTTCACCTTTTTATATTATGTATTTGTTGAAATTATAATGTTCAAGATGATTCCCGTCTCTCTGCATTCGTTACCCATGGAGGCCAGGGAAGCACCACGGAATCATATTTTGCTGGTGAGAGAGAAATATTTATCTGTTCCAATTTGATGCTCAGGCGTTCCTCAAATCGTGATTCCGATCTGTTTCGATCAACTAAGAAATGCGGCCCAAGTGAAGAGGAACGGCGTGGGATTGGTAGTGGAAAAGACTGATCTTGTCAATGAAAAGAGTCTGACAGCAGCAATTACTGAGATTCTAGCAAACGAAAAGTAAGTGGTTCAAAGATTTCGTCAAGGCAAATTTGAGTTGCAGATACCGTGAGAAAGCTAAGAAGGTTCAGAAAATGTTGAGGGAGAAGCCATTCTCGCCTGATGAGGTCAATTTATGCTTACATCGAATTGATCCAATGAATTTCGTTTCTAGGTCTTCATTAGGAATATGGAATTCCTTGCCAAACACGGTCCTCTTCGTCAATTGGATCACTACGGAAGACATCTCAATGTATTCCAATATTATCTCATCGATATCATCGCATTCATTGCCGCAATTATTCTCCTTTCGATCTTCATCATTGTCATTATTGCTAGGAGCTGTTTCAAACGCATCTTCAGTAGGATAACTAGCAAGCCTAAAGAGGAATGATTCGTTATACCGATATTTTCTATTGAAGTTAATGGATCGATACTTTTTGCGATAAGTATTCATTCCCTTATTAATATTTTCTCGATTTCGATTTCTCCGCATTTATCCGTTCAAATATTGTCTCGATGTTGTCACTGAATATCGTTATCAACTTCGAATCTCCCTCTACAGACGGTTCGCGACCTTTCGAATCTTTTCGAAATACAAATGCATAGAATTGCTTGATTCATTTCACTTCAAATTTGCTGTTTGAATCATCTGTGTTTTATTTACACGTCTCTTCTCAATGTCCATTCGTGCTCAGTTCACTTTCACAGATGGCTCCACTCCATTCGAAATTGAGGGAGATTCGTACCAAGAGTTGGTCAATAACTTCATGAATTACTTTCATCCTACTAGAGAAGTGCGCGATGTCCCTACTAATCGCCCCGATCAGACCTCTACGAGACCAAGAAATTCTCATTCTCCTGATTTCAATGTATATCGGAGTCGTCCACTAGGTCATCGAAGTCTGAGGATTCAAGTTCACGTCACATTCGTCGATAATTCTCCGTCCTTCACTATCAGTGGAGATTCATACCGAGTCGTTCTTAACCATCTAGAAAGACAACTCAATTTCAATTAGAAATTTTCCAAGAATTATTCTTGTTCTTGAGGAACGGTATTGTTTGCATCAACATTTGTTTTTATGGTATCTACCTGCGCAACTTCCATGTAAGATAAAGCCGTAACTTAAATTGTTGGAAGGCATTAAAATAATAGACAACCTAGCTTGCTTTTTATTTGTTTGCACATTATTGGCTCGAATCTCTCACGCTCTCACGATGTCGTCTTTTCCCTTTCTCTCTCACAATCACATTCGAAATTCCCCTCTCTCTCTGTGCCTCGACTCACCCATACATCTATTCGAAAGTAATTGAAAATCACCACATTCAAGCTGTCACAATAATTTTCTGTTTTGCTTGATTGTGTAACAGATAATAAATTCTCTATTTTTCAGTGATCGTCTATCCATCCAATGATCATTTCGGCTCAGTTCACATTCACGGGTGATTTCCCTCCCTTCACAATCGAGGCAGACACTTATCGAGAGCTTCTCCGTAATATCTGGAATCAACTTCATCCTGAATCAACGGTAGAGCAAGATACCGTATCTCCTATCCACAGAGATACGCTAAGAAGGGATGACTCTCATTCTCCCGTCTGTCAATTTGCTCGGAGTAGACGATTCGAACGTCGAGTACTTCGTAATAAAGCCCATCTCACATTCTCCGATGGATCTCCTTCCTTCACGGTTCAATCAGACTCGTTTCGTCAACTTCTTCATCAGCTCTGGAACCGTCTCCATGCTTATGATTCTGCCATTCTGGATGATCTCGCTGATGAGAATGATCGGGAAGAGATGGAGAGACATCGACGATCGCATTCTCCCATCAGATCAGAAGAAGGAACGACTAGGAGACGACGTCGATCTGGATGTCGTCATAGACGAGGAGAGAAGTGCGAGTTTGGGTGTGAATCAACTGATCGAGAGAGTAGAAGGAGATCAAGGAGTCGAACACCGGAAAGATCGAGGATAGACAGATCAGAATCCCACAATTTGGAATGGATGCTGAATCCGAGAGGCGCGGCCGATTTCGAATGAGACAAGCCATGGTCGAGGCACTTTGTGTTCATGTACTATATCTTTTCGATAAATCAATTATATTCTTCGCGTAATTTCATAAGCTTCGTGATTACAGAAGTCCACAGTATACTAGACAAGGTGTAAATAAAGAATTTTGAAAATTCAAAATTCTTGAAGAGTAGAGCCGGGCCGTATAAAATCCAATTTGTTTGGTAAAGGTAGTCAGAACTACCGTAATCTCACGACAATTTATAAAAATAAATCGAACTTTCTTTCTTGTAAAATTAACATCATTTTTTGGCTTTTGAGCGTTTTTCATGACACTTTTTCTTATATGCATGATAACCAGTCACATTCCTGGCTGTTGGTACTTTTAGATATACAAATAAAAATGTGATATTGCGTGTGATTCATTTTTTAGAATCGGTTTTTCGTTTTCCCCTTTTTTGTAATTGAATAAATGCGTATTTAGGAATTTATTCAGTGACAGCAGGTGTTACCTGTTCCTCTCTATAGTCCGTTTTGATCATTCCCGCTATTTTCTCACTTTGAATTTACATGCAATGCGTGTGCGATGCGGTCATGGTCTTGAACGGCCAGCTGCTAGGCGACAGCTTCAAACATTGTTTTTGTTTCGCAGTTATCTTATAATAGCTTCTCCTCTGGCACTATTTCATTGTAGATTGTTCTTTCAGGCTCCGATGGGCTCAAACAGCGAAACAATGGATATGGACGATGAGGATGTTGAGATGAATAATGTTTTCGAGCAGATCAGTCAGGCCCAGGTATTTGTCTAGTTATATTTATTATTATTTTACATCAATTATGTCTCAATTTAACTGCTAAACGGTGTTATATTACTAAATATTCTCTCAATTTGGTTTTCAAGTCTTAATTTACAGAGTTCTCTCTCCTCGCAAAGACCGGCGGTCTCAACTCCTCCCGTCCCTCAGTCCAATGTTTGTTTGTTTGTATTTTGTTAATGTTTTATGAGATAATTAGGATCTCAAAATATGAATTGTAGGTGGGTAATCGTCGTCATCGTCGTGATAATGCCAAAGGAGCGAAGAAGTTAGCTGCTGCCATAGAACCTGGATTCGGAAATCAAGCAAATGAGCCAGGTTAGCTTTACCTTTCGAGTTTCATCTATAATCAATATCACATTTATATCATGTATGTTGTATTCTCATATCCAGTTGGAGAACTTCAACTGTTGCCTGTTGGTGATATGTTTCTCTCAGAATCAGAACTTGTACGGGCTATTGATAGGGTCACACACGGGGTTGTTAGCCATTTTGCGTACTTTTTTCTCAATTATATTTTTACTCTGTTAGCACTCCACTGACGTGACCACTCTCTTTTTAAAAAAACAATAGTTGTTTGCATAATGTCACACATTTCAGTGAACATCACAAAGAAGAAAAGTTTGATCCTCGGTGGATTGAGAGACATTCTAGCAAACCACAGAAAGGTAAGTATTTATGTTGGCAAAGGCAGAAACGAAAAAGCGTATTGTTATCGAAGGTAAATCTTATCACTCTTATATTAATTCGTTTTGGCCTCTATTGAAGTGGTAGAGTTTATATTTTCTCACTGGATACGGTTTTAGCTAAAATATTACTAATTATATTATTTTAAGTGTACTTATTACTGTACCTATAATTCATATTTGTCAGGCGCTTCCTGCCAAGAAAGATGCATTCGACCATAATCCACTCGAAAGTTTGGACCAAGTTATCGACCTGCTCGCGCTTAATGTCAGTTTATTCTCAACGATTGCTAATAATATGCAAAAAAAGTGATATTTTGTATTTGTGTCGTAAGAGTAAAGTACAAGATAAAGTGGGTCTCGATTAGAGTGGACAGATGAAGAGCTAAAGGAAGACTCTGCCGCTCGGCGCAACGAGGAATGAGAATGAGAGGAAGAGGAGAGGAGAAGGGATTAACTCTTGCGCAAGAGTTCGAACTCTTGCGCAAGAGTAGATGTGGGAATGGGGTGTTTTCGATCGTTTGACGTCGGGATTTTTGATTGATTGGTTTGGCATTTGCATAATAACTACCTAATAGTGTTTTATAACCATTTTGCATATCATAGATCTTCCATCTACCCCTTTGCGAAGAGTTACTTTCAGAGCAGTATTCCATGCATTTAACAAGTTAAAAGCTAAGATTTTGGACTGATTTATCTCAACAAACCATAAACACATCGAATAATGCTCCTTAGACCTTATTTTGAAAGAAAATGACCTTAAAATATCTCCCAATCAGATTGATTCTAGCCCAAAACAATGCTAAGCTGGTCAAGCGCGTCACGTTGTCGAAAGTATGCAAATACCACGTCGATTGACCCGAGATATCATCGCCAAATTATCAAAACCTCTACTCTCAATTCAACTCTTGCGCAAGAGTTCGAACTCTTGCGCAAGAGTTAATCCATCCCCCTCTCCTCTTCCCTTCATTCCGCGCCACGCCGCGCACTCTGCCCTCTTCATTTGTCCACTCTAGTCTCGATACATAGATACACTATGTTATCTTTATTGTAGTCAATCGATTCCGCTGATCTTACGATTCTTACCCATAGAAATAATTTCAACAGTGGTCTTAGAATATAAATATTTTTTGGCAGGTTTATGCCAATTTAATGAAATTAGAGGAAATGTGTTGGTTTCACATTGGTTTGTATGCTAGCTCCTCTCATATTAGGTCCTCATGATACAATTGCTGTACTCATTTCATCGTTTTGTCTGTTCAGGACAACGGCGAGCTCGTGAAGATGTCGTCGATGCTCTATGCAATGCGAGTAGACACGACGTACACTGATGCAGTGGCGACCAACGTTCAACTTCAACCTCGTGAGACCAATCATTACTTTTCTCGTTATATTCCTTCCTTTTTAGACTTGGCGAAGGTCGACGATGGGACGAAGAAGTCGAAAGCAGATCAGAAATTCCAGCAGTCCACTGGTTGGTGTTCATAATTTCGTTTATATCCCACACTATGATAGTTATCGATCCTAAATATAGTAATTTCAGCCACACAGTCAATTAATCTCCAGAAGCTGCAGCATGAAATGGACCAAGACGCGCCAGAGGATGAACAACTCGAAGGTACGACTAAATATTTTGTGTTATTTGCTTTTAACGCTTATTTGACAGTGTATGCATACATCAGAGTCTAACACACCCAGTTCCAATTTTCGATACAATGTTTGTTTACTTTGAGATGCGTTCCCTGGAATGGATGAACCGGATGCTATGTCTAATGCGCCTATTATGATGGATGAAGAGAAACCAATGGAGAATAGACAAGAAGGAACGGAAGGAGGAGCGATGGAAGAAATGGGAGGAATGAATGATGGAGATGATAATGAAATGGGTGGAGATATTGGAGGAGATGGTGGAGGGGAAGGAGCAGATGGAGGAGGATTAGATGATGAAGAAGGAGAAGAGGGGCGATTGGAGGGAATGATGACACAACAACCACAAGATGGACAGCAGAGATTGGAGGATTCTGATGTTGATGATGGAAAATGGATGTTGGATAGTGATGATGAAGAGCAAGAACAAAGAAGGAAGGATATCGAATGGAAGGATGAACAAGTGGTACGGTAGTTGCATTGGTTATGCTTTCACCCAAATATATGTTTCAGATGAAAGTAAAGGACAAGGATCCGATCGATACTGCCCGCATGAAATACTCGGATAAGGTTGGTTAATCTGAATCACCTTTTTACTTGCGTGTGGTCTCCCCCCCCCTCCCCTTCAAATAGTGTTTGTCATTTCCTCTTGCAGGCAATCGATGAGTACGTCGAAGCGGAAATTGCAAGACGTAATCGAAATCTGAACAGGAAGTGTGACATGGTAAGAATACTTTTTAAAACTATTATTTTCTGATCATACCTCAGGGAAATCTCAATTAATTCTCCTTTAGAATCCAATGCTGATGGATGGTGAGAAGCAGGCCCGGATTCAACCCTCAGATATCCTCACGAATGAGTACTATCAAATAGTGAGTTATCCTTTATCGTACTTATCCGTTACGATAGATGAGCTATATCGATGGTTTCAATCTTCTTCTTTCTCAGGCCACATCCCACTACAAGGAACTCAATGCTTCGGGCATGCTCAGCTACAATGCAAAGGTATCAAATTGCTTGTTAGTTCAAGATATGTTTTTCGACAATTTGTTAAGGTCTTTCTAAGCAGAACTGGACTCTAATACCACTTTTGTGCAAATATATTGAACGTTGTCAAATAATGCAACCTATGTTTTTTGTTCCAGGTGACTCATAACGGTCGAATGACGTTGATGCATAAGACGATGGACACATGGAAAGACGAATATGTGAATGATCATACGAGACCGACGATCGAATTCAGAGTGGCTGTCGCGGGTAAGAAAAGGTGTAGAAATATCGATGAAATGGCCTCTATTCAGGTCTAATCGAGGACGCAATGAGTTCTCATCCAAAAGGATTGAATCTCTTCGATCCGAAAGATGTCCCGAAGGAAAAGAATCTATTGACGACGGGATTGCAACTACAGGAATTAGAGAAGAAGACGAGGTATTGTCCACAACTGGGAATATCTGGAACCGATCTTGAGAATTATCATTATTTCTGAATATTGCTTTTCTTTTCCAGGGACAAGATCCTCACTGATACGGGCGATTTCGACTTTCTCGATAAAGATGACGAGGTTGGTTATTTTCATATTTTCGATTTTAATCAAAATTAAAATATTTGAACGCAAATTCTTTATCACAGAATTGAACTGCCAATCAAATAATATAATTGGTTGCAGGTGGAAGATGATGAAGAAGATGAGCCTCCTCGTCCTCCCTCTAGAAAGGGAAGTTTGAATGGTGATGATGGAAGACCTGGACCATCAAGTGTCTACTCAATCGATCCATCTACTCCTTCTGCTGAGACGGAGAATTCCGGAGGATCTCCGAAGACAACGTCAAAGAATAAGGTACTATTCTTATTATTTACGGTTAGTAGAAACTCCTCGGGCATCATTTATTGATTTATTTTCTAAAATTAACAAATTTCAGGACGATGAGATGGAAAGGGAATCTCAGAGCCAGAAAGAGAACGAAGGTATGTATATCCTTTTCTCCTTCACACGGGAAAAATATAAATCGAGCACAATGGGAGCATTAGTTGTTGCTGGGAAGTTCATAGCGAGATGGGTTTTTTTAAACATTAGAATACGAGTGAAAAGGGCTAGTTTAACCAGAAATTTGTGACAAAATATTTGGTATGTCTTCTTAAAATAAAATAAAAGATAACCATTTATTAATTACCAACAACGTGTGTACATGTACAGATGTGAACTGGTTTAATTATTTGTGTATTGCAGTCTTCATGGAGGATATAGCTGGAATGGATACAAAGAAGGCTCGTGGAAGGAATGGCGGTCTACTATTGACGGTGAGAAATATAATGTTATTTCTCGTAATTTATCATTCACCTTGAATTGATCCATCATAATATCATAGCAATGTGTTTCCATTGGCTAGTCTATCCTCATTCAGCTTCAATCAGAGGATACGATCAAGAATGGACCAGTTCTCTCTGTTGACGATCTCGCGTCCAAATTTCAACAGATTCTCTTCAATAAGGTCGCCATGGTCAGTTTTTTCACTTGTTTGATACAGTATTCATCCAATCCAAACGACCCCACATATTTCAGGGCAGCAAAGTTGAGTGGAAAACAGGCTCCCATTGCGAGGAATTAGAGGCCACAAATGAATTGGTAACTTTTCATCCTTTTTTTTTTGCTTTTTTCACCAATTTATTGACGGATAACCATATCCATTGATTTCTAGCCAAATATTCGCTGCTAACATAAATGAACCTTTTCCATTATCAGATTGAAAAGGAATCGTTCCATCTGAAGAATTGGTGCACTGTGACTGATATGATGCATCTCGATAAACTGTGGACCAGCAAGTATTACAAGAGAAAGTTCACTGCTGATGAAGTGAAGCAGATCAAGGATAACATGTGAGTGGAAATCGATTGAGAGGGGGACCACCGCTGATCATTTTTGTCCATTCGAATTACCTCTTTTTATCGTAGACTGTGTTTACAAATATTTATATCGAACGCTTCCCGTATCTCCTAGACTTCAGCACTTTTATTTTTCGAACGAAATAATTTAAATAGGTTTTTTTAAAGTAATTTTGCGGGTTGAGATCGTTCACCATTTGCCTGCCTCAATAATTGATGTTTCAGGTTCCCGCATATGAACACGGATGAGCACGAGAAAATGTCAATTCACTTCAAACCGGGAGAGTATGAATTCATCGGTCACGATGATAAATGGACTAATGTAAGAACGGATCATTTTATGGAGATACTTCTTGAAATTTGTATCAGTAAACCGAGTAGTCCTTTCAGATTTTTTCAATATTAGCATTTTCCACCCACAAATTTACATTATTACAGCCGTTAATCATGGTGGATGAGTACTCTGGACAGGATGATTCTCTTGTGAGAGATTTGGAGGACGAAAGAGAGAAGAAGCATTTCAATATTGTTATTGCTCGAGAAGAAGGAGAAGATGTTGATGAGGATGAATCAGGTTAGTCACGATCGATAGCAGAGAACTTTGTTACGATTTAGAGATGATAAAATGTAAATCTCCCTAATTTAAGATGAAGTGCCAGTCGATGAACGAATCTGCGTCCAACCAGAACCCCCGAGTGTGTACGACGATCACAATGATGATGTAAGTATACTTTAACGACGCTCTATTTGTTTTAAGGATATTTTAAAATGCATTTTTATTTAAATATTAATATTTAATTGCAGATGGGTGACATCGGTGACAACGGCTTTATGAGTGATGACGAAGCCCCCACAAGCAGTAGTAGAGATAGAAGGTGATCTTATTTTTTATTCATATTTATATTTTATATTGTTCAGGTCTGATTACACTGCGGGTGACGATCAACGGGAAGGAGAGGCAAGCGAGGTCACTGGAGAAATCGCTCCTGTAAGTACAAGACGATCCTACGAGCTAGATTATGGTTGTTCTGGTTGTATTGATTGATTTTTAGACGATTCCCGATAATCAGCCTTCGGAAGCGGTGCGTGCAACGGGTAAAATAGATGACAGTCATTGGATGGGAGGTGAGTCATCAAGATTACGGTAGGAATGCTAAGGTGTCGAAGATATTGATTGCAATATCAGATGATATCATTGTACCCTTCAGGCAACGCCGAGATTGTGAAGGCAAAGAAGGAGAAGAAGAAGAAATTGAAAGACGATGATGAACACAGAATGGCAGCGTATGTTTTGTTTTATTTTTTTACTAATAGGTCTCTAGCACATACGCTAGAGGATGATAGTTTCCTCGTGTTTACATGATTACAATATTAATATATTCCAGGTTCTTCGATTGCACTGACGTGGACGCATTACTCGATACTACGATGAAGAAGTGTGCAAAGAGATTTGCCCAGACTTCTAAGAATTACGACCTGATGAAAGAGGTACGTTGCGAATCAAAACTCTGCTAAATATTTGTTTGAGAAAACTTATGTTAGAAATCTAATGAAGTGAAATCTATTATTTTGTGTTTAACGGTTACTCGAATGCTTTACATTAATAATCATTTAATTTATTCTAATATCAATAATTACAGACTGATCAGCTATTAATGCCAGTGCAAGTGGATATCGTTCCTCAGCTTGATTATAAACTCCAATCCTTCTACAGTCCATTCCTTCTCCCCGATGTGAGTCTTCTTTCTCTCACATCAGGGCCTATTTGTCTTACAATTTTTTTGCAGCTACTTTTTCTTGCAGGTGATCCATTCAAATTACGTCCTTCGTGAGGATGATTCCGAAGAGGGAACGAATGGTCTGTATATTTATATAATTCACTGTGTATGTAATATTCTGAAATTGCAGCCCGACTGGAGCACTACTCGAATCTACTCGATTCGTCAATGAATGAAGGAGGTGACGGAGATGATGTATTCCTCTCCTTCCTAAGAACATTCAAGAACTTCCCTGAAGTATCCACCCAGAAAGAAATCGAGTAAGTCAATGTGTACTTGTGAGAATATGATCTCATGGTGATTCAATCTCAGATATTTATAAAAATGGCACCGAGTAAATAGTAATTATGACGGTTCAAATGAACAAATAATACTGTTGCAGATTGGAGTTGCTGGTTCAAGCGGGTGAAATGAGAGCTGATGAGGCAGCTGTAGAGCTGAGCACTCATGTTGATGGTAAGGAGAGATTGATACGGTGGTTAAGTTGAGGTTCCAGTGATATTTGGCTAATGAACTAATTGATTAAATTGCAGCTGACATGGGTGGAATGGGCGGTTTCGATGATAATGATGACTTCGGAATGGGAGGAGATGATGAAGGAATTGATTATGATGGAGAGAGAAATGATGGAGTCGCTTCACAAGAGGGAATCTTCGTACATAATCAGGAGGCGAGAGAAATGAGTCAGGCGAGGTATGACGTTTAATTTTTCTTGATTAAAATAGCATTCTCGAATAGTTTTCTCAAATCGTGTTAGACACAACGGCAAAGCGAGATTGGAAATGTGTGTTGCTACCAAAATGGAGTAGCTGCACCACAATATTGTTTGCAGATCGGTCGCAGACGCCTCATCTCATGGATACGGTATGAAAGTGGGAGTGACTGCGGACGGAAAAGATGACGAAGGAGACGCCGTCGCTACGGTAACTATTTATTGATTTATTGAATTATTGAATGTTTATTTACGCATATTCATGTTCTGCTTTGATGCTTTAACTTTTTGTAATCCAAGTGTAATCTGACGTCGCATGCCAATAATATATTTGTTGCAGATGGGTAATCGTGAGTACGAACTTCGACTTATCAAATTGGACACTGTTGCTATGAAGACTGCCCTCTCCGACGTACTCACTAACCCATTGGTGAGGAAGGAAATATGAAAACATATACATCTTTTTTAAAATTCAAAATTAATGAAAATCGTAAACGGAATCTGCACTTGCTATGAAGGGATGAAATTGTTTAGATGGTTGCTGAGAAATTGGATGTGACCCTCGGCCACTTCAATCGCGCTTTTCCCACTCAGAAGTTGGAGCAACATATAAAGAAGAATGAGCTGAAACAAATGCAGGTGAGAAAGAACATAGACATACGCGACGCCACTGAGGTGGCTATTGTTCGCAAGAGAGAGGAATTATAATGGGGTCATACATGTGCTAGAGGAATCGAGCACACCCGTAATGCTATTCAATCCTATCATTCAGTTAAACGTTTGGCTTTAGTATTTCACATTCTCTCCATAAAAAAATAGAACTTACCAAGAACAAGTCGAGGTCACACTGAATCTGATCTGGACCATCGATGAAACTATGACCACTGGTGAGCTCGAAAGGTGACTAGCTGGGGGCATCCGCAAAAAAGGCTCAGAGAATTCCTTCGCACATCCGCAAAATGAGATATGTCGCGGTTTAGAAAAGGAGGTGTCTCGCCAGTGGCTATGCGGGCATCCGCAATTTTATACTTGTTACCTTTTCTAGCCCATCAGTGACTATGACTAAATAATTGTAGACAATCGGCGAAGATGAAGAGCTGGAAGTTGAACTGAGTGTTATGCCTGATCAAACGAGGATGGAGGATTCCCAGTACGATAGTATGGATGTTGAGGCTACCATGTTGGAGATACCAGGTAGTATCTGTAACAAGATCTGGTTATTGATAATGATATTGTAGATGCGATGAATGTCACTCGTGCTCTTTTCGCACCTCCAAAGGAGAAGACGAAGGCGAAGACGATGGCATTCGGAGAACAGGTCAATTTTAGAGCATTTTAAATATTAATTAAATGATACTGAAGGCTAAAGCTGTAATTAGGCAATGTTTTATGTGTAATCGATGGTCGTTTCAGGAAGGAGTGTCCACGAGTCAGCAAGCGAATCAAAGCACTGAACACATCGAACTGAATGGTCAGTTTTTGATTACTTTATTTCCCTTTTCGAGCTGGGATTTATCTATGTTATTTTAATGTTTTTGCTTCACTTCTCTTTTTAAATTTGATCACAGTACAACAATACAATTGCAGGTCATCACACTCTCAAATCGACGTTCACTTGTCTTCCTGCTCGAATGCCTTTGAGTGCGACATCCGATGTCACTGTCGCTTCCACCATCGCTATGATTCTCCATTTGGCCAATGAAAATGTTAGTGGTTTACGCCTAATCTATCATATTTTTACTTGAATAAAGAAAGTCGTTGGCGTTGTTTTGCAAAACTTGATGAACATTTTTGCAGAATCTGATTCTGAACCAGGATGGTCAGGACATTGATGGAATAGACGAACAGGGAAATACGACAGCGACTTCTGGCAATTGGATGACTGATTTCGAAGTGAGTATACGGGGAAAGTGAATGGAGTTGTCGATGAATGACTGCAGAATGAATAGAAGGACGCGTAGTAGATAGACGCGAGAAACGGATGTTTTAGCTTTAGTTGCTCGGGATTAGAATATGGTTCACATGGAATGACAGTGATTTGTGGTTCATTGGAGTGGTAGTGAGTAGAATTAATTCATTATTTAATCGTTTGGATATTTTTATCTGATTTTTCAAAGACTGTGTTGCATAAAACAGAATGAGTTTTTAGCTAATAGATTCTGGAGAGATACACGATTAATCACAATTATTAGTCTTTCGTTGGTGTGGTGTGTCAGCTTGTGATTGCTTTTTCCACTACTCCTCTTTTGGTGTTATTTTAAACATCAATGTCACGCGTTAAAAAAATCAACGTATTGTTTATCTTGTGAAATAATTGTTGCGAGAACAACGTTGAGAGCAGCTATTCCAAGATGTAATTATAATATTATGGTACTAGAGTAGGTTGGCCGCTCCTGCATGGTCAGTATCAGTGCCGTGGTGTGCTATCCTCCGATCGAATCGAAGAGAGAATACAATATTTGCCTCAATTAAATATCTCAGGTCAGATTGGAGGGAGATGACGCGACTGGAACGAAGATGAAGAAAGTGGCAGCGTGAGTTACTTTATCCATATTTTGAAGGATGTTTACAGCCACTTTCCCTGTAACATAAGTTTCATCAAAAGATCTTAATGGTACGGAAGCTACAATTATTGATTCAGGCGAATCTCTAGAGGAGTGGAAGTGCTCACTCAACTATCGGCTGATGAAGATGCGAGTGATGCAGAGAAGAGACAAAAACAGACGGAGAAGGTAAAATATTAACCGTGTAGTGTAATTCCTCTCCATTTCTTATTCGAACATGTAGTGGGGAAGGAGGAGTTGGAATAGTTTTGGAATAATAGAATTTCTGATGTGGAAGCGAGAACTTTACGATATTATCTAATTAATCACCGCTTTTGAGTTGATGGTATTATGCCGCTGAATCATAGCCCCCTCCCCTCCTTTATTTATGATGAAATTACTGTTTTATAAAATAAATCATACAAAATATTGAATAATTTGATTGAAGGTTCTTGCTGAGATGGCAGCGAAGCAAAGAGCTGAAGCTGAAGAAGAGAGCAGAAGAGAAAGAGAGGAGGAAAGAAAGAGGAAGAAGATTGAAGAACAGAAGAAAAAGGCTGCAGAAGAGAGGAAGAAGACGCTCAATGGTACAGCCAATGGAGGATCACCCAAGAAGAATGGTTAGTACGATAATTGAGGAACTTTTGTGTGAGCCAGGGAGCTCTTTGGGAAAAAATTTTTCGCCAGACGAACAGATTTCCTGGTTCAAAAACGGTTTCAGAAGTACGGGTCACCGTCACCCCTAAATTCCTCAGTGAAATCGGCGCTCAGCTATGTGTGCGTATTTGAAGCATTCGTGAATAGATAAGTGTATGCGTAACAGCATTCTCTAAATATTGATATTGCAGACAAGGGAGGAACATCGTCGGCCGTGTTCGAACTCAGTTCAGATGCCACTGATGATGATGATGATGATATCCAAGAGGTGTCGAATGTGAAGGGAAACGGAATCAAGGTAAGACGATGACATATTTCTTATTTACATCTTCTTTTTGAACCTTTTATTCATCCGAGATTTTTTATCCAAATATCCAAATATCTAGTGTTGATCATATTCAGAAACCTGATGCTCCGTCCTCCTCCAGAAGAGGAACTCACAGATCTGCGGGAGATGATGATGAGGTCAGATTTTTGTACATTATTTTTGCATTTTTATAGAGCACTGCACCATGAAAAATGCAAAGCAAGTTGATTGGGGCATCACTTGTCAGCATATTTTCAGAGTGCGCCAGGCCCATCAACGAAGCGCCCTCGTCGCTCCAGCGGTGCCAACACTACCGTCAACTTGGAGGATACGATAGTCCTCGACGACTAATCGATAATTGATTCTTAATAGACTCCAATTGATAGAAGGACGAGACTGTATCATTTTTGTTTGTAGATATTTGATTTCGATTCTTTCCTTGCAAATTGCCTTTCTCTGT
>LS485312.1:0-12499 GCA_900490705.1 Pristionchus arcanus
AGGGAGGGGGAAGGATACCTCGAATGCAACGACTGCTTCTTTCTTCCTTCTCATTAGATGTTTGAGACAGAGAACATCATGAGAGAATGTATCCGATGTACGAACGACCATACACTGAGAAGAAGAAGGAAGATAGAGAGGGAGAGGGGGGAAGGGAGGGGAGGGGAGGGGGGACTCACCTGAGAGAATCTTCCTGAATGAATTAGTCTGATTGGAGTGAATGAGACCATACTGGGAGAAGTTGCATCTCCCCTTCAATTCATTCATAGATATTAGGTATTCTTCCTCCTCTCTTACCTATCAATTGTCTTAGGAAGACTCTTCTTGTCATAGTGCACTTTCTTCTCATCATCTTCCTCTTCCTAAAGGGAGCAATAAATCAAAGATCAAAAAAGGGATTGTAACGATGACTAACCGAACTATATTCGAGAGGTTTGTAGAGCATGTCGACCGATTGGGAAGAAATGAGACGGAGAGAATGGAAGGGGGTCTGTAAATTCACTTCACAAAGTATTCAAATTGACTTTCACACCTTCAATCCGCACGTACTAATTTAGCAAAGATAATGATGAAGAATGTATTCAGTGAAAGTAATTGTTAAATCTTTTAAGGATGCTCGATACATGTACATTGTTTCTGATCTTCTTCTTGGAGGAGATCTACGATTTCATCTCAATCAACATGGAATATTCAGAGAGGATAGGTCAGAATAACCATCTTGAAGTTACTGCTAGTTCATTACAAACTTTATACTGAGGAAACATACTGATACGCCCCGTTTAATTTTAATGAAAAAGTGGTATTCCAGATCAAAATTGTACTTCTGTGAGATCGCTCTTGCTGTTGATTATCTCCATTCTCGATCGATCGTCCATCGGTATTACATTATCCTTCTTCCCAGATGTAAATGTATTTCCAGTGACATCAAACCGGACAATATAATCTTGGATGAGAAAGGGCACGCTCATCTCACTGATTTCAATCTGGCCACCAGACTTGAACCTGATAAATTGGCCACTTCTTTCTCTGGTTAGTAGCAATGAAACTGAGGCATAAATAAGTAAGATTCAAGAAGGCGTCCCACGAATATTTGGCTAGCTGAGTTCTCAATGTGAGGTGGTGGGTCGCTGGTACCCGATAACACTTCCGAAACTCCAAAGTCACCATTTTTCGTTTGAACTGATATATATTCGATTGGCTGCGTGCCAAGTGACCCTGAAAAGCAGGCAACGAGCGAGAGAGCGTGCGGAATGAGGAGAGCGCACCACCTCACTCCTCACTTTGCATAATCGCTCGCGCGGTTCGTGGGACGCCTTCTTTCAGGGACACGAGTGTATATGGCTCCTGAATTGTTCTCGACATGCAATGGATCAACTCCGGGATATGACCATCGGATAGATTGGTACGTGTTATATTGATTAAAATTTATAAATGAGTTTATACAAGATACTAGTATACAATGAATATGAAGATAGTGACATACATACATACATTTATCCTGATTCAAGGCATAGTGCCTGCAGGGGGAAGCATCATTATGAAGGGGATCGGGTTCTTCGCACTCTGTGACAATGGGTCAAGGGATGGTTTCTTCTTAGCTTTTAGTTGTCGATGGTCCGTCGCGTTTAGTCGATGGCTCTTGAGTATCGAAGTAGTCCATCCAGCCGCCGAAGTCCTGACTTGCGTGGTTAAGAGTAAACTCACGAAGCAGTCTTCTTGAGTGGGGCCTTTCTTGACCGTAGATCACTTGAGCCGATGAGAATCCGTCCTGGGTCCTCCTCTTGATGATCCAAATGGGCGATACTCGTCCGGTTGCCCAAGCTGACGGACGAGGATTCTCCAAACTGGAGATGGAAGAGAGCGGGGGTGAGAGTCGACCGCACGTCGTGAGCGCAAGAATGGAGAATGATCATGGTCTGCATGGTCCGAAATGGCCCGAAAAAGTCATGATAGAGGAACTTCATGTACTATGCACCAATGTATGCTACAGTAGCCCAGTAATATATTGTAACCAAAATCACCGTAATCATGGTCTCGGAACAGCATACATTGGCAATTTTGATTAAAAAGCCAGTTCTCGATTCCTGAACTGCCGTAATACGGTAATTTCGGTTACAATATATTACTAGGCTACTGTAGCATACATTGATGAATATTACATGAAGTTCCTCTATCGTGACTTTTTCGGTCCATTTTCGGACCATGACCCGGGGTTCATTGTCATGGGCCACATTCGAGGCATGAACCCCGGGTCATGGGTCGAAAAAGTCAATGTGGCGGATTAAATTCATATGGTGATAAATACTTGAGGGATGGTGTAATAAAACTATTCTACTAGTTTTCAACAGATATTGCGCAGAGAGGATGGGAAAATTGCAAAACTACTCGACCAAGAATCGACTCCAAATGATTCAGGGCCATTTTTCTCGAATTAAGTATGGTCCTAAGCTCTAACTAAGGTATGGTATCAACACTGGAGGTCAACAAGTACTTCCCCATGCACAAGAAGTTGGGCCCAAATAACTCTGAAATACTGAGAATTCCAAAAGTTTGAATGTGTAGGTCAAAAAATCGAAAACGGGATCATCCTAAAATCAATCCAAATAGTGTCACAGTACACTCTGGGCATGCCTAATGCGTTGCAAAAGGAATTTTAAAATTATCTTGATCGGTTGAGAAATTATGAATTTTTATCAGTCCACGTTCTCGCATGCTGAATTTTGTTCTCACCCGACCTAGCGTCATATCAATCGTATGCAGAACATGAACATGAAATCATGGAAGTCCCCATCGCGTTGCCTGCCCTACTTTCATCGCGGAAATCTTAGTATCGCTGCAACTCGTGACTGCCTATCCGTGCAGGAGCGCGCCGGTTCTACTTTCCGGTTCCGGCTTTGAATAATCCGGCCCTCATTCCAGAGCCATTCTGTCCGTACTCAACGGCCGCAATCGGAGCAACGCGATGCGTGTGGAGAAGGCGCAGCTGGACAAGGAGAAGAAGACATTCCAGGTGACTTTCTTGACCTCATTGTCAGACTCTCTCGATTTCGCATGCTCTCTCGCTACTCTTGAGACTTTGACACGTTTTTACACGAATCATGTAGATTCATCACCTCTACATAGAAATATTGGCAATAAGAAACGTTCCTATGAATCGCGAACTGCTCTGGTGTGCGTCCCCAACTTGGGCCCAAGTAAAACCGGGTACCCAACTTGGGCCCAAGTACAGTATTCCCTAATCGGGAACCCAACTTGGGCCCAAGCAGGAACACAACTTGGATCCAAGCAGTTCTCTACCCGTCGCGTCTAGCACGCACCTAGCCTATAAGGTCCTTTTTCGAAGCTCTGTTTTGACTGCCTTCGGGCACGAGTGCGATTGACTGTCTACGGTCCCCAGTAGGACCGTATTTTGGATGTGACCGGCCCGACATGGTCTAACCGTGCGGGCCTTTGGTTACTGTATGAGATTACTGTATCTCAACTATCAATCAATAAAAAAGGCTGAAACAGGGTTTCCAACTTGGAACCAAGTAGGAACCCAACTTGGGTCCAAGCAGGAACCCAACTTGGGCCCAGGCCTGGACACAACTTGGGAATTTGCTTGGACCCAAGTTGGGGACGCACACCAGAGTTGATGGCCGGAAAGAGATTTCATGAGAAGACGTCACGATTGGGAAATTCATTGATCATCATATAAAAGCGTTGCAGGGTGCGTCATCCGAAGTGGAAACTGCAGCGATTGAAGCACTTTCTGCATCATTCATCGAATATAAGAGAACTTCCCATGAATGATCCCCCCCCATAGTTATTATTCATTATTATTTGACAGATTCTCTCTTGATGCAGATCCCTTAGAGTTGAACGAACTCTTCATCAAGATGGAAAGTTCATTCACAGTGCAAACTTTCCATGAACTTTTCCTTCAATTAGAGACGTTACAGGGTAGATATTTATCGTATTTCAGTTGTATTTATCCAATTATCTTGCTCTGGACCTCCCATTTTTCTTTCTTCCCTTCGATTCGACCTTACTCCCATATTTCATATCCACATCTAATAATCGAAATACGAGTGAATTCCCTCTCCAATGATAAAGTGAATGATTCCACTTTCTCACTTGATGATTCCTTACTTCTTTTCTTCTTTTCTTTTCCTCTCGCTTCATCTTCTCTACTAGTTTTCTCTTCTCAATGAATACTCGAGTATAAACCGGATCGTTCCTTCCATTAGAATGTTCCCACTTTTCTGCACATATTCATCATTTTCTTCCACTTGGATTAATTAATTCTTCTCCCTTTACTCTATTCTCTTCAATGTGTTCATCATCTGGTTCACATGAGGTACTAGACCATCAACCACCTCCACCCACCTCCTTCTCTCTCTCCTTCCCTCTCTCTCTTAATCTTTCCCCCTTCCGATTCTAATCCTTCATTCTTCCGGTCTTCTTCCACTAAACCGTAAACGTTTCCCCTCCATACCAATTAGTTGTAAACCATCTCCAAACTTTCCGGTCCTACTTCTTTGCCAATGCCATCTAAACCTACCTTCTACCTACCTCCTAACCCTCCCCCTCCTCCTCCTCCCTCCTTCATCCACTCCCATCATCTCGATGATCTCTGTACATGATCCATCATTTATCTCTCAATGCCGCCCTTTCTCTCTCTCTCATTCTAAAAGAGAAGGTAGCTGCACTAATTGGATGAGTTATCAGCTGCAATCCTCCTTCCCTTTCTCTCTCCCTTTCCCTCTCCTCCTCCCTTTGACTCTTGGATCTTCTCACTTTCTTGACTAGTTTCCAGTGTTTGTTCATCATCTGCCGACGTGCTCTCCTCTCGCCCTCAGGGAATGGAAGAGAGAGAGAGAGAGAGAGAGAGAGGGAGAGGGAGAGGGAGGGAGAGGGAGAGGGGGAGGGGAGTCTCCTTTATCCGTTCGACCATCCATTCCATTCATTTCACGTGACTTCCTTCAACCATCTTTTTGATCTGTCTCTTCCTCCTTTCTATCCCTTCTCCGTTCTATTCATCTCATTCTCTGTTCTACGAGATCTCACCGTTCTCTGAGCTCTTCCCTCTCAATTGGTTCCATCATCTCTAACTACGCTGTACCACTAGATATGTGTACCACTGTGTACCGCTGTACCACTGTATCACTAGATATTTCTAAATTGCATGTAGAAATTCAATCGCTGAATGACGCAGTAGTACTCCAATCCATGGAATAGTATTGGTTCCCACCCTTCTCGAATGACTTCCTTTCTTCTCTTCGGATACTCTTCAGTCACTCTTCAATCTCTTGACTGTACTCTTCTTCTTAACTCAATTGGTCGATGACAATCTCGTACCTTTCTCTTTCTTGTCCTTCGCTATTCGAGACAATGGAAGAGTGGAGGGAAAGGGAGAAGGAGGATGGAGGGGGGGGGAGGGGGGAGGGCACCATTACCTCCCCTGGCCTTGTCGTGGAACGGGAAAAGTTATCACTCATGTGAACGCATAATCAGCTAATCGTTGCTTTTCCCCTTTAAGGGCCGTCTTTCTTCCTTCCCTCTTTCCCTTGTGAATCTCACATGCTCACTTATCTCTCTAATCCCTTCCTTCTTTTTCTTATCGTTCAATCCTTCGAGATAGCAACAGTATAGTCCATTGTTGTTGCGTACTGAGAAAGGACAGAACTGATAGCCAGTCCATCCTATTTTTTTTGTCTCGAACATTCTCTCATGTTTTGGCCCTTTCGATGATGATAGGAATTCATGGAAGCGACTTGGGCACAAACCATAGAAATGCTTGGTATAGTCATGGCTGTTGTAATTCTTACGTAGTCAGTTCCATTCTCGATTGGAACCATGGTTGTAATGGAAACTAGGGACGATCTCGCACGAACAAACTCTTCTCTTCTCTCTCAATTCCATTCCCATTCATCTTTCCATTCTCAGTCCCGCTTCTTCTTCTTATTCTTGACCTCATTCAGACCATTTTCTTCTTTTCTTCTTCACATCTTTTGCAGTCACGTTACTCCTTCTCTCCTTTCATCATTGCAACTCGAAAACAGAAACTCTTCAAGAGTTTCTCTTTTGCCGTCAGCTGATATTTTTCTTTCATATGCTGAGAACAATCCCAAAAAATAAATTCACGGGAAAAAACAACCTTTATCTTCTTGGCAACAGTAAATTGTTCGATTATTCCCATGATCATCGATAATCCTCCACATTTTCGGCAGTGAACACAGCAAAACAATAGATTGTACATCGTTATTATCACTCTTTTCCTCTTTGAGAATCAGCAACAAAATGGTTGATTGCAAGAAGGAACTTTTCACTTGTCCCCTTCCTTCTGATCATCTTTCCTTCCTACTCTAAGGTGTCTCATCTCTTCTCTCCATTGCACTACTCACCCTTTGCCCCCGAAGGAGAGAGATCAGGGGGAAGGAAGAGAGATAGATACATTCCATCCATTTGTATTCTATCTCATCCATCTCTCATCTGCATTATAGTCTCCACATCAGATTCTCTCACCTAATCACTGCTATATTTAGCCCCTTCTGATTAGTTGTGACGTAGAAAGATAAGAGAAACCAAAAGCGGTGCGTCTCATCCTCTTCGGTACGATGAATGTGTTAGTGAAGAATGGAGAATGAGTGTATGAATGAATGATTGTTTGGCCCATTCTAATCACTTATCACCCCATATTTCTTATCTATTATCGAATTGAATCCTAATGATTTCGTGGAGAATAAGAAGAAGGAGATAAGAAGGGGTTCCCCCTCAGACAAAAAGACGACTTTGTCTCTTGATCAGTCATCATTGACTTCTTCATGATGAAATCACGAGATGATCTCTGTTCCTTCTGGTTGATCTTGTTGATGAGAAGAGTGAAGGGATTGAGAGAGAGGAGGGATGGATAAGTTGTTGAAGCTATGCACCCATGCAAGCTACCACAACAGAATAGCTCACATTCTTGAGGGAATCTTCCCCATAGTTCTACCCCTTCCTCCTTCCCCTCTCTTCCTCTCTCTCAATAGAATCCCTCAACTTCCTCTGTATATCACTCTCACGACATCAACCAATTGTTGTCATCCCCCATGCCATCCACCTTCTTCTCCTTCCCCTCCCCCTCCTCCCTCCTTCTGATCCTTCGATCGACCTTCTTTCTCACTTCATCCTCAGCTGTTGCTCTCAATGAGTTCTTAAATATCCACATATTTATCACTTTCTGTCCTTCTCCTCCTTTTCTTCATCCCGTCTGGTTGGTTCATCATCAGTTCATTCTCCTTCTCACAATTATGACTACCAGACGGGATTCACTCCTTACGGTAAGTAGAAGAAGAAGAAGAAGGAAGGGGAAGGGATCTCAATTGGGTGCTCCCGTCCTCTCTTCCTTCTCTTTCTCTGTGATTGTTTGGTCGCAGTGACTCTTTGAATGGTGTGCATCATGAAAGCAGCGATCAGGGGTGATATCAATCTACTGATTAAAATAGTCCCCTCCCATCTCCTCCTCCTTCTCTTCCTCCTCCTCCTTCTCCTCCTCCTTCCTTCATTCTGCAATAACTGCTCCAACCTTCGACCGTTGTCTTCTCTCTCTCCTTCTTCTTTCTCATCAGTCACTTCTACATTCCTCCTGTCACAACTGATGGCAAGCATCAGCTCAACTTACGTATTTCTCCCTTCTCTTCTCCTTAGAATAGAACCTTGCCCCTTCTCCTCCTCAGTCCTCTTCTCCTTCTCTCTGATGACCCCTTCGATCAACAGTCTTTGATGTCTATGATGTGATGACGATGTTGTCTATTGCATCACAGATGCATCACAGATCAACTCATCCTCTCATCTATCCCCTTCTCCTCCTACAGTTATTCCCCTCTCCCTATCCTCCCTATTCTTCCCCTTTCCATTCTCTGCACCGATCACTTCTTGATCCGTTCCAATTTCTCACGTCTCTCTTTTCTTTTCTCTTCAATCTTTGAAAGTCGTCTCTCCCATATAAGGGGCGGAGTCAGTTGAAAGGAGGCGTGTCTGTTCTACCCCTTCCTCCTTCCCTTCCCTCTCTCTCTCTCTCAATAGAATCCCTCAACTTCCTCTGTATATCACTCTCACGACATCAACCAATTGTTGTCATCCCCCATGCCATCCACCTTCTTCTCCTTCCCCTCCCCCTCCTCCCTCCTTCTGATCCTTCGATCGACCTTCTTTCTCACTTCATCCTCAGCTGTTGCTCTCAATGAGTTCTTAAATATCCACATATTTATCACTTTCTGTCCTTCTCCTCCTTTTCTTCATCCCGTCTGGTTGGTTCATCATCAGTTCATTCTCCTTCTCACTCTCATGACTGCCAGACGGGATTCACTCCTTACGGTACGTAGAAGGGAAGGGAGATCTCAATTGGGTGCTCCCGTCCTCTCTTCCTTCTCTTTCTCTGTGATTGTTTGGTCGCAGTGACTCTTTGAATGGTGTGCATCATGAAAGCAGCGATCAGGGGTGATATCAATCTACTGATTAAAATAGTCCCCTCCCATCTCCTCCTCCTTCTCTTCCTCCTCCTCCTTCTCCTCCTCCTTCCTTCATTCTGCAATAACTGCTCCAACCTTCGACCGTTGTCTTCTCTCTCTCCTTCTTCTTTCTCATCAGTCACTTCTACATTCCTCCTGTCACAACTGATGGCAAGCATCAGCTCAACTTACGTATTTCTCCCTTCTCTTCTCCTTAGAATAGAACCTTGCCCCTTCTCCTCCTCAGTCCTCTTCTCCTTCTCTCTGATGACCCCTTCGATCAACAGTCTTTGATGTCTATGATGTGATGACGATGTTGTCTATTGCATCACAGATGCATCACAGATCAACTCATCCTCTCATCTATCCCCTTCTCCTCCTACAGTTATTCCCCTCTCCCTATCCTCCCTATTCTTCCCCTTTCCATTCTCTGCACCGATCACTTCTTGATCCGTTCCAATTTCTCACGTCTCTCTTTTCTTTTCTCTTCAATCTTTGAAAGTCGTCTCTCCCATATAAGGGGCGGAGTCAGTTGAAAGGAGGCGTGTCTCTCTACTCCTTCTATCTCTCCTCTCCTTTACTGTCCATTACTCGTGTCTCTCTCTCTCTCCTCCCTCTAATCTTTTCATTTCTCTACAGATTCTTCGATGCAAAATGGGTCTTCCAGTATTGGCTAAGAAAGTAAAGAAGATGGCATCAAGCCGTTTCCTCAACCTAAAGGCACTCATCAATGGAGAAAGTAAGGAATGAAAGGGGAGAAAGGGAATAAAATACCGGCTTCCCTTCTTCCTATTGATTAATCATCACTATCAATCAACTCGTTCTTTCAGACTCAAGCAGAGGATTCGCTAAGTTCAGAAAGAATTATAAATTGAAAGGTGAAATCGGAAGAGGAGGATTCGGAATTGTCTACAGGTATACTGTAGATGGAAGAGTATCGGCAATTGAAGGAATGAATTACAGGGCAGTTCGATTGAGTGATGAGATGCCTGTAGCAGTCAAGTTTATCGATAGAAGAGGAATTAAAGAATGGGGAAAGGTAAGAAGGGAATTCCCTTTTATTGGCTCTTTGATCTCATCTCATCATCATTCATCTCTCATTAATCCTATTTCATCATTCATTACCCCCTCTGGCACAATCAATCGATTCATTTCATTATCTTACCGTATCCTTTTCAGATCAGTGATGAACAAGTTCCAATGGAGATTGTTATGCTGGCACGATGCTCAAAGATTGAAGGTACGGTAATCCAATTGATTGATTTGATCGTAGTCTGTTCGTGATCTTCGAATGAAGTTCAAAAGATTCTTTCTTTATTTCCTTCTTCATCTCTTTCGTAATCACCTTTCGTTCTTTTCGTTCCCATTGATCATTAAAGTAATCGAGATCATTTACTTTCCTCTGCACAATTCAATTCCACAATCACGTTTTACGATTCGATAGAGAAGAAGATTGTCATTCTTAGAGTGGAAAAATGTGGATGACCCTCAAAAATGAATGGGAGTGAGCAGTGTAAAAGTTGATTACGTCATTGAATTGCAGGAGTAATTCGATTACTGGAATGGTATCAGATTCCTGAAGGATATCTCATTGTGATGGAGAGACCTTTCCCTTCTATGGATATGTTTGATCTTATTAAAGCTCATTCAAGATTGGATGAAGATGTGAGAAAGATTTATCCATTCCCATTCAATTAACCCTTCTTCCTATTCAGATCTCTGCTTTCCTCATGAAACAAATCGTGGAGACAATTCAAACGTGTGCAGAGAGAAGAGTTCTCCATCGTGATCTCAAGGTGTGTCCCATTCTCTGACCCCCTTTGAACTACCGTATTCCAGGATGAAAACATCGTTATCGATCTGGTGACTGGAGAGACGAAACTAATCGATTTCGGTGCAGCTACCGTACTCAAGAAGAGTCACTACACTGATTTCCAAGGTGAGTCTGCTATTCTGCAGAAATTTCTCGAATGTATTCATGTCTGTCAATTGGACATTCCCCATTGTGCCATCTCTTCCTTCCTCTCAATAGAATGGCAATTGAATAGAAGCTTCTCGCGATTCCTTATTATTGTCTCCCTTTACAAGTTTCCCTCCTTCTCAACCTCTTCCTCATGTAATCTGACACCAATTAGCATGCGCGGCCCTCATTATTCTCTTCTCTTCCCGACGTCAGTACTTTATTCTCTCATAGAGATCAAAGATCAAAGATCAAAGACCATTCATGGTCCTACTCCTCCCTCAGTCTCTGGTTCTTCAACATCTTCATTAAAGAGAAGTTCCAATGCGATTCTATTCATTTCCTTTCCAATTTCAAGTGGAATCAATCTCTGCATTACATTGTCCATTATCTGAATAGAAGGGAGATTACGGTAGTTCTTCTTCTCTTCTTCTTACCTCATGAGTCTGTGCCATACTCATCTTGTTCAATTTTCCGATCTGTAATTGGTCTTTCTTTATGACTCTTCGACCTAAGGGAAAATACGTCATTGAGTATCGATACTCGATGATTAAGAGTGAGAGAATGAACTGAATCTTTCTGATCTCTCTCTCTCTCTCTCTCTTGAGACTATCCACTCCAATCACTCTCGATGGATAGATAGAATGAGAGAGTGTGTGGAAAGAAGAGAGACAGAGAAGATCTCTCTCACCTTCTGTATCGTCATGAGCATAGTGAGAATGAGAAAGACGAGAAATGCCAATTGTACAGCGACCAGCATGAATAGTCCGATCATCTTCTGAATTGATAGATTACTGTACTCAATCGTTGTGTCATCAATGGGAACACGTGCACTCGTGAACATCCCTAATTGTCTCTCCCATCACATGATTAGGAAGAGACGAAACCAGCCAAACAACGCGTGTTATCGTAGCAGATCAGGCTCTTCCCCCAATTTGTGATTTGCACGACCTCACCCCTATGAGTGTACCTATTTGGAGAATGGATAGAGGGAAGGAATAGATGGGAGATGGTAGGAAATAGAAACGGAAGCTGTCGTATTCCATCGGATAGAAATACACTTCCCACGATCTATAAAAAAAGATAGAAAATAGAAGAATAGACTAACATTAGAGAGGAATCGACCACTTTGGAAGAGAGAGAAGAGTAGAAATGAAGAATTGAAATTGCAGGAACTCGATTGTATTGTCCACCTGAATGGTTTCTTCACTCTCTTTATCTCGGAAAGGAAGCAGCTGTTTGGTTAGATACTTTTCATTATCATCTTATCAACTGATGATAAGCATGATCAATCCGTTCCTTCCTTCAGGTCTCTGGGAGTTCTCCTCTACAATTCATTGAATGGTCGTCTTCCATTCCGTAATGAGAAAGATATCTGCACTGCTCATCTACTTGGTCCTCTTCCCTTTTATTCTCCCGTCTCTCCAGGTACGTCTCCCCCCCCCTCTCCCCCTCCCCTCCATCCCTTCCTTCTGCCCCCTTCCCTCTTCTCAGTTCGCAACGAAACGGAAGGGTCAAAAACAGCAACACATGTTCTCTCTCTCTCGTTTCTTCCTTCCCTCATTCATAACTTCCCTCCCTTCTCTTTCTCTCTTTCTTTTCCCTCTGAACTGGCAAGTCAATCGAGTCGCTTTACACTAATTGGGGACCGGAACATGAAAGCATTCTCATGGTATGAGTAACCAAAGGGAAGAAAAAGGGACGAAGAAGGACAAGGATAATCCAATAAGTGATTCTCATTCAGAAGCTCGTGATCTCATTTCTCGTTGTCTTCATTTCGATCCATTCGCGAGATGTTCCATTGAAGAGATGCTATCCCATCCATGGTTGAGGTAAGTGACTATATATTGACCTGATATGTGTGTCTGAATAGTTAGCCAATATAGAGAATGAAGAAAGAGTAGCTGAGAAAGTATCATTCAGACGTGAACGACCATCATGGCCTGAATTGGTGTCTCGATTGGATTCCCTCTCCACTCCCTCTTCAACCTCTGATAATAAGGAGAACGTTGATCGTAAGTGATCTCCTCTATTCCCTTGATCATCTCCTCCCCCCCCCCCCCCC
>LS485314.1:0-102315 GCA_900490705.1 Pristionchus arcanus
ACTATTTACACAAGAAGTGGGAGTTCATGGAAAAATTCCGTAGAGGCTTAATAAAATATTTCCGACCGCCCCTCACGAAAGGAATAGCAGCGAATGAGTTTGTGGGATCACGCACACTAGCACAATATGTGGTTGTTTCCCTAACAATGCTCTTCCGAACACTCCAAATCGTGGGTCTCTAGCTACATTTTAAAGAAAGTTATGAGGGTTTGAATTTTAGGGCCATACTTTTGAGCGGTACTGTAGTGTAGCGTCTTGTAAGTAAATTTTACCATCTTTCCAGCTGTTTCCAGCCTGTGATCTACCTCGATCGGAGGTTGTAAACAAGTCGAGTCTCACCGTCCGATCGACCCCTTCCCATTCTCCCTAACCATCTGCACTCTCTTCCTTTCTCCTTATCTCTCGCCAGAGGAACAGACCATTTGAGGATGGGAAGGGGTCGATCGGACGGTGAGACTCGACTTGTTTACAACCTCCGATCGGGGTAGATCACAGGCTGTGAACAGCTGAAAAGATGGCACAATTTACTTACAAGACGCTACGCTATATAAATCATAAAACCTTACCGGCACGCAAGAAAAATAAGAGAAAAATATTTTTGGAATCCTTAAAGAATTCCGGTCCGATCTAGCCTAGTCTCGCTGACAATTTTCCACTCTGTGGAGAAATCCATTTTCTCTGTAAATAATGGTTTTCATGAAAATTGAAATATACAGGTGTATTCGGCATGACATTTCAGCTAAACAATCATACTCGCCTAAAATTGAAATTTTTTTGAACGCAGAAAAAAGAAAAAAATTGTTTTCAACATGACGTCGTCTGGAGCCAATGAGGACCCAAAATTAAAAATGAAAGTGCCCATCGTCATCAGCACCCAAAAGAACCCCAAATCGCAAATTTTCAGAGAATTGATATTTTTGAGCTGTGCCAAACCCCTCCAGATTTGTCCGATTCTTACGCAAACGGCCTCTTATAAATAGCGAGGAACGCTCACTAAAGACTGCTGGAGACAGCAAATCAATCATACAAATACCTTTTTTCACAGGCATCACAATTTAAATTTTCGCATTATTTCGCATAACGTATTTTTCCAGTATATTTTTTTTTAATTTCAGAGGCGTCGACATTGCTTGCAAGCTGATCGGAATTCAGAAAGGATTGATGTATGCAATGTGCAGAGGTAGTACCACGTGGTACTTGATGACTGCCCAGCTGCCAGCACAATATGTGTGATAATTTGTCTGTTAATTGTGTTTTGAAATTGCGATAAAAGAAGTAAATCAATCGTCAATCAATATAGTTTTCTTGCTGGTAAATGCGATGAATTAAAAATCCTGCTAGGGAGTTGTACGTACTCTCATACCCTTCATGAGGGTGATCAATTTGAGATAATGATCTAGCCTTCACATAACTGTCACTAATATTTCTCGTAACAAGGTCACGCATAAATTAATGTTATTTATCCGTTATAATGTATATATATTTATTCTTCAACCAGGGATTGCAAGGAGTGACGAAGGGTTTCTGATCTTGACGTTGAACGAGAGGCATTTGTTGCATAGTCTGTAAAATATACTCAATTTTGTGACAGATAAAAACGTTTAAAAATAGATGCGAACATCCAAACTCCTAGGACTCAGATAGTGGTAAAAGTTACAGAAAGCTGCTTAACTTACTTGGCAACGATATTGGGAGTTCCTTTTTGTTGGTAAAGCAGGTTTCACACATTTGGATGTGCCCACATTTGGATGCGTCCAGGCCCATTGCTTCGAACTCATCCATAGCTTGTTCGGCGCATCCTTTCTATAACAAAAGAGTGTCAATTTCTTTCGATTTCTTCACACGACTCTTTGTATCACTAAATGCTAGATTGATAGCTAGATAGATAGTGATCTAGATATACTAAATGCCGCCCGTTCGTCTTCCTCCATCCCATACTCTGCTTTTTATTATTTTCCCTTCTTCACTAAGTAACAAGACTTACTTTTCTTTTGGCGACTCCCATGTGTCTCTAATGGTAATTGTGATTGATGCATCTTTAGGCGAGGAGAGTTGAATGATGATTGAGTTGTATTCCTTGTGATATGTCCTGTGAGATGCAGCGGTTGAGACTGTGCAGAGGTCTGAAATATGCAATATTTTTTTATCGAAAAAGCGAGTAAACAGGAACTAATGTGATGTGAGCTGGTGAGTAAGACCTTGTATGTCTAAAGGATGCAAGAGAAAGGATGGTTGGGAATATCTCTCTCGCGTGTCATCGATAACCATCGACAGATCCCAAAGATAGATGCAACGATATTGCATCACGCTCGAGGACAAGGTTGCATTAGTGTAAGATGAAACGAGGCGCCTGATGGACATGTTTGCGGCAGTGTAGGAAAGCAAACGCCTGTGCTTCTTCTGAAATGACGAAGGAAAACAATTGAAATAAGCTTAGAAACGTTTTGGAAAAAAAACATGAAATTGGTCCAGCCAATATCATTTTCCTAATTAACAGAATTTTTCTTGATATTGGGTCTTGATTTAGCGTCGCTAGTGAGGGGTAAGGGGAGAGTGCAGATTTATCCGTGCGATCTTCTGAGGCATTTACTTCGAAATGTTTTGTTATAGAAATATGACACTAGAATACAGATATTAATTTGAACAAGCACGAGTGCAATGCGCAAAAAATGGTCATTCACCACCAGTCTTTATCAGTCAAGGGACGTTGTAGGGCAGACTAATTGTTGATTTTCTTTTATTTTGAAAATTTCATTTTTCCTCAAATCTCGCGATCGTGTGCTCGAGATGGAGCATCATTGCACCGCCGAATCTGATCATGATCTGCAAAATGTACTTTGAAAACAACAACAACAACAATAACAACAACAACAATTATAAGAACAAGAATCAAAACACTAACAGTGAAGGGGTTATTGTAGAAATACACATTGTCGAGCACTAATTCGCAAGTCTCGTTCTGTCTCGAATCCCATTTCGTGCCTCTTATGGACACTGTCACCTCAATCAAACAAATGGAAGGTTGACAATTGATTGTAAAGACAAAAATATAAAAAATGGAATATTATTAGTATTTCTATTATTATTATTACTTTGATAGTGTCGTAAGTGGTTCTCTCGAGTCGGAGGTGCTGTAGATCGCCGTTGTACTCCGTGCAAAATACCTAATATTGCGATTTGCAATTATTATATTTGGTAACCCATTGAAAGTACCGGATTAGGGGTCAAAACATCATCCAGAATGAGCTGCAATTTACAATTATTATTATTTCTTTAAAATTCTTGTACCCTTTGATTCGCCACCTTCTGTCCTTTTGCGTATTCCTGCCAGATTTCGAGGAATAAATTTCCAATTTTTCCATCTTTGGATAATCCGAAGCTCGATAATTGCTAAATTGATAATTATGCAAAGTGAAATACCGAACAAGCAGAAAAATACTTTAATTAATGGCTTTGATTTCGAAGAGATAGTCTCGAGAATGAATGAACCATTTTACATTTAATTGTATGTTAAAATACCGTTGGGTCTTCCGCGGAACGTAAGAAAGCAATCATATCGATGCTCGATCCGATGGTGAAATTGACGAATTTGTATGACTAAAAGGAACAATTTCAATCTAGATATTACAATATGATGAGACCCACCATCAATTGTCTCTCATACTTGGTATTGAGAAAGCTATTGAATACATCGAAACTCATCGGTGGCAGATTGTTGTTGGGAGCTTTGTATTGAACCTTCAAGCACAATGACAGTTTTTTTGACAGTTCAATAACAGTTTAGACGGGATGCATGCAAAAAAAGGAAGATATTCCACAGTACTATCTTTATCTGCCATAACAATATACGAGCTATAACGATAATAACGCTTACTTCTACCCATTTGGGCTCGACGTATTCCGAAACAATGTTGATTGACTTGATGTTGTCTAGTGACATTTGAAACGTACGAACGCCTGACCAAAATCCTGGGAAAATTCAATTTTTGCCTATTTGCTATTGAATTTTCACGTACCTTTGAAGAAGACATTCAGGCGGTAGCTGTCGTGCTATAATTAGTTTTTTAATTAGAAAAAATTCTGGCAATAAATAATAGTACGAAGAATTGTTTAGTGATAAAACTCCAAACGATCACCTTGTAAACATCGACTCTCCACCATTCACCACCTTTGTTAAGGCCATTCATGATCTGGAAATGTTTCTGCTCCTTGTGCCACTTTCCGTCCTGAAAAATAGTTTTTTTTAGCATTTTCGTGTTGCAAATCGAGCAAAAATTTTGGATCAAGTTCTCTACCTGAAACGTATTACTCGTAACCGGATAGAAATAGTCCGTCTCCATGCGAAGTTGCGCAGGGATATCATACACCTAAAAATTAAAGATCATTTCGACGAGTTTAAATCTTTACCGTATCCTTATCGACGGAGGCAACATCGTAGAAGTTCATGTACGCGCTGCACATTTGATCATTTCATTCATGAACATAAAATAATTTTACTATTGTGTTTTGAAATCGGGTAAATAGAGCGAATCGCGATCGCCAATTGAATGCCAGAAGTAGAAAGTGATAATTGTTCCTGAAAAACATTGTTCGTTGAAGGAAATGGTGTTGTTTTGCACGAAACAAACTCGCTAGCAACTCGCGTTCGCCTAGCTCATTTTAATATACACGGATCAATCGTCAGTCAAATAAGAGAAGAAATCTTTTTTTCCTGCATTTTAGACAAATTTCCAAAAAAATCGCACCATCGACGAATGCTTCGGGTAGCTTATACTCGGTAACGAGAGATTCCCCAGCCGTTGAACTACATGAGAGAGCCGCAGCCAGCAAGAATAATTGGATGAGCCACATCTGCAAATTAGGTCATTTCCAGTTGAGAGAATCGATTCAGAAACCTTCGTTTAGAGAGGAAAAAGCGTCAATAATAAGAGAAAAATATGCAACGAACCGCGCGTGGCGAGAGATGGATGAAGGAATGAAGGTGAGGAGGAGTTGTTTGTCGAGGGAAGGAAGAAAACAACTTCATGCAAATGAATGCGTGCGTGAGGATCATTGGTTTTCTTGCAGGAATTTATAGAAACAAATAGTTCGAAATAATTATATTAACTTTTATTACTTTTTATCAGCTCAAATAATAAACAGAAAACAAGGTATTCGTGATTATTCTATTTTCTTGAATGAACTTTCTAATTTTCCTCCTTCTTCTCCACTTCTTCTCCATCCTCCTCGAATAAACGGTGATAGTTTCCGGCTGATTTACAGAATGGACAGATTTTTCCGTTTCTGAAAAAAATCATGGGTTTTTTTGATTTTCCTTAAATTGCTAAGTAACAATCTAGTTAACGTTTTATCATATAACATTTAGTAAGAACACATTTGTATCGTTCTTTTGATGAAAAATATCGTTCAAGTTTTTTAATCTTGCAAATTACTCACTGCATCTCCTGGCTTTCCGCGCATGGTTCGCAGACGATGTGGCCGCAAAAGTAGGAAACCCTCTTTGTTGGGTGCTTCCTGAGACAGATCGGGCACTTGCGACTGTAGGTGAGGTGCAGGGATTCCCTGAAAATTGTCCAATGAAAATTTTTAATTTTTAATAAGAAATTTCGAAATCTACTTACTTACACAGCAATTACAATTTTACTACAGTTATCATCCAACCTACCGTGACTTATAAAGAGAGAAAATATATACGTAATGTACAAACCTCAGATCGTTAGCTTCATTTGCTGCTGCAATAGCATTCATTCTCTCGTCTTTGTATCTCTGTGATTCCTCCCTAGTAGCGCGTCTGTTCCAAGACACTTCCGGTGCTCTTGCGGATCGCTGTCTCCGTTGCCTGAAATACCAGTGTATTGAATGATTTTCTATGCAATTTAATATATTGTTAATTTTGTTTTCTACAACGAATTCCAGTAGTACCAGTTAAAATAATAGTAGTTATTGTGCGAGAAAAGCTACTTACCTCCAAGCTATCTGTGTTCCATTGATAACCGCATCGCTATACTCTTTGCAATCTTGACAGTGCGGCTGTCGTCCCTGCACTATCATTGCAGCACATTGGGTGTAGCAGGGAGGATAGAGGTCCATGATCAATCTGAATATTTAGAATTGAGAATATTGGTGATTTTGCACCCGACGTGAATGGAAAACAAAACATATTAAATGGGAAAAGTATTATTATAACTTGAGCATTTAGAGTAAATTGGGCGCATCCGATCTCAATTGGTACTGGATGGCGGAATTAACAGTCCGTCCGTGATAGCCTTCCGATTTCGCTTATAGATTACACTCAAAGGCAGGAATTTTCTGCAACGGCTACGATACGAGGACTCTACTTCAGCACCGCCGCCTGTCTCTATCTACTACCCCTCGCCTTAAATTGTCACTTACTACCGATGAACCATAAACCCACTTTCCCTCTACTTTGGGCGTATATTATACATCAAACTTTATTACTCACAAGTAATACATCCCCACAAAACTTCTATTTTTCATTTCATCACTCTCCTTTCATATTCTGTGATCCCCTGATGTGAAAGGATGTACGGATATTCGGTTCAATTTTATTCATTGCAAATAATGAACTACATTGGTGAATGAATTCTTATGATCGCCACTAGTGCATGCATAAATGTCAAGCGAAAGCAAAAAGTTTTTTCCAAAGAAATCTTCGATGTTCTCGTCAAATTGTGATATATCTGAGACATCTGAATTGGAATAAAATCATCATCCTCAGAAAAGCATAGAATAGGACTTACACTGTATATCGTGTCGAAGGTATCAATTGAGTAATTGAAGAATTGGTTAACGACAACGTCTCCAATCTGAAAATAACTAATAACATGATTCGGAAATTTTCTAAATGTCTTTCATATCCTGAAAAATATATATAGTTGCTAATAAGACATACATTTTCAATATTCTATGGTATTATATAACATCCTTACTGTTGTTAAGAACTCCTTCTCTTCATTGCCAATTTTTTCGGAATTCTTTTCGAAAATTGTTTTCCGTTTCATCATCATTGCATAAGTTTTCGGGGAATAATAAGCAAGATCATTGAGAACCTTCAAAGAACGTTTCGATAGATCCAGTTAGAATTAACGTTTTTTTTCCTGTTTTTTTTTCTTTGAATTAAATTCGAAAGTAAATACCCAAACCCCATTTGTGGAATTCCTCGGAGCCTCGTCTAATCTCGTAAAGAGCTCAACGTCATAATCGATGAACTCTCGACGCGTAAACTTAAAGCTATTCGCATTGACTGAAATGTGACGTGATTAGAATAGTTCTGTACATTCTATTTGCAGTTTATAATCAAATATCTCACCCAAACAAGCAAAATTAAGTTCGTCCGCAGTCATATTGAATCTTTCAGTCCATTCTTCCATCTCCATTCTAGCCCTCAACAATTATATTGATTTACGAAGTAATATCTTCAAAAACGAACCTTGTGAGATTACCGTCACTTCTTACGAACATCTCGAGAATTGTTTCTTCCCGATCCAATGGAACGGAGAACGAAAAGGCGATGAATAAGAGAAAGAAGATGCATGCATTCATCTTAAATATTTAAAAATAAAACATGATATAATACAGTAATGTTTCTGATGGTTTCATCCTGAACCAATTCGATTATATAGACGCACAGAATGTAAACGAGGAGCATGACAATCTGGAATCTCTTCGACTACCATCGCTCTCTCATTCAAATTGATTGCGTGGGAATCTTTTTCAATTTTCTTTTGATTCAGAGTCTAAACATTCCCACGCAATGTACGAAAATTCAGTTGAACCGGAAATGGAGTGAGCGATGAAGAATACAGTGAATGCAATAGATATAGATTTTTTTATATTTCCAATTCATTTATCAAATTTTATGCCATGATACGCTTGGCGCTTCTGTTTTAATCAATCGGTTCCTTCAAATTTTAGAACAATATCTTCTCCGAAGAATCAAAATGAAATAAATTTATTCGAGTTTTTTTATTCATCCGTCCTCAGTCTTGCCATAGAAAAAAAGGCTCCTCCAAGTGGAATGACAGCCATACATCCGATCTCTTTAATGCATCCCGCAGCAATGCCACAGGGATTCTACGGTTCAGTTTCAGGTATTCTGTAACCGTCGGTAGGAAGCGCGGCTTTGGGAAAAGAGGCCAAGCCAAGCCATCAAACATAACTTAACTCACATTGTCTTCATAGTCACTTCGATTTTGTCGGATAGACTTGTTCGTTTTCCTTTCTATTGAGTAATGAAAGAATGTTCTCTCCAGGCTGGTGGTCGGATTACATCGACATGGCTCAAATCGTGAAGGCAAACATGCACTGGAGAGAAAAATATGCGCGAATTGCGGCTGAGGGCGAATTATATTTCGTGCAGAAGATCTGGGAGCGCAGAATCGAGCTGGACGGTTCGCGGAGGTACTATTTTTGGTTAAAATATGAATTGGTACATATTGAAATGGTTCACAGAAATATGCTGTTCCTTGATTCTTTCCGATCAACCAACCGACCGTCATAAATTTATATACAGCCACATCAATATTACAATTGCAGCTATCTCGTCTCCTGGAAGGGCTATCCTAGTAGCGAGAAGAACTGGGAGCCACTGGAGAACTTTTTCAGCCCGGAATCAAGAACGCTTGTGGAAGAATTCGATGAGGAAAAGGATCGGGAAGATGCTGAGTCTGAGCAGCAACGATTTGAAGAAAAGGAGAGCGGAGAAAAGAACTACCCTGAAACCGGCGAACAACATCGCATCAACGATGAACTTCAAGATGCACTCGATTATCTCTTCGGACCGAATATCCCTGCGAATATTAGAGAGGCTTTGGTGAGTTGAATTGAAAAATAGAGAAAATTAAGCATATATTTTTTTCAGGAAGCTAAGAAGGCATCGAACACTCCCTCTCGTCCTCATGCGATCACCGGCAAAAAGACTTCTTCCCGACAACCACTCGCAACGATTTCGGTGAGTCTTTTGAGGAAAAATGTAATAACAATGAATTAAAATTATAAATTATTCAAAATTATTCAGAAAAACACGCCTCCGCGCCCTGCTCCATCCACCCACAAAAAGGCTACTCGCCAGCCCGTCGTAAAAACTTCGGTGAGTCGAGATGCTGATATATTTTTTATCTTAAAGGCTCCCATATCACTGGGAAAGCTTTACGCCGAATGTGATGAATAGTTCAGGTAAACAATCCTCGATGTCCAGCATCCGCGCCCAACAAAAAGGTAACTCGCCTTACAACCGCAAAAACTTCGGTGAGTCGGATAGATATCTTGAGCGTAAATTTCATACATTCGTACATTTCAGGCTACCGCTAGCACACGCCTGCTCAGATCAACTACTTCCGCCACCAACAAAAAGATTTCTCGCATCGCGAAAACTTCGGTAAGTCACATGGTCTTCGTAGGATTTCATGGATATATCGGATTTCATATTCGTGCATTATTTCAGGCTACCGCCTACACTGCTCGACTTAAATAAATTCGTTTTAAAAAAATGTTATTGTTCATTACTCTGCTACTATCGACAGACCAAAACATAACTTGCATCCTTGATTTCAATAGTTTTCCCAACAACAATTTGAGTGTTCTTAGATTCTTTACAATTGAAATTTGAACTCTCAGGTTTTCAATTTTTTGTGTAACAAGCCACGTGTTTCCGTAACGGTTAAGCGCCATTGACATCATAAGCTTTTACCGCCATTTCACATACCATCAGTGTTACTAGGGGGTTCACTCAAAAACCTCTAATATGCGTCGCTTCGTGCGGAGGAGTGAAATAAATTTCCAGCGTTCTTTTTTACTTTCTGAACAGCTCTGGTTCCGTATCATCCCGTTCCTATTTTTTTACATTTCAAATTTCTTTATTTTTCAAAATTTTGCGTATTACTTGACACATGAATCCGCCACATTGTTTAGAATGGGAAAGAACCGCTCGTGGCTTATTTCCGTTGTTATTTCTTATGAACCTCTGCAGGATTTCCATGAAAGAATTGTTTACGTTATTTATTACTGACCCCAATATAATTCTAAAACAATTCTGGATCAAGATGCACAACAGATGAACAATGACAAAAGGCCTAAGCCAATCTCATGATCATTATATGAATGAGAAGTTGAAAATCATTTCTAAGTAGGCGCATTTAATCAGTGAATTCAATTTGTGAAAGTCCCCATGCTGAAGATGCGCTGCCTGAATTGTCGACGCCTGAAATTCGAAAATCAAAAAGAATTTTTCATTTCAACCGACTTTATCGTTAGTATTGTCCTCAATTGGTTTCTGACATTGTTCGAAAATATTATGAGAAGGTAGGGCGGTATTGAATTGTAAATTGCTGTTCGGACTATGTAGATGCATGTGGAGGTCTCTTTCTGAAGTTATTTATTTATTTATATTTAATTAATTATTTATTTATTAACCGCCAAGCTCATTTGTGTAGAGACGACGAGATGAAGGACGTGGATAACCTGAACATGTATTTATCCAAGACTCTATTTTTGCTCCACTCCCTCCTTCGATCTAAATTTGCCTCGCAGTGATCTCCACAACTACTTTACTTTTACCTTCACTTTTTTTGCAGAAATTTTTCATGAACGAAAAATGATTGCACGACAAAAATTTCACAGTGAATTCATTATAAGTTCGTAAAATTATCACCTCAACAAATCCGACAATAAGCGAGATTTTGTGCAAATTTCCTTCATGAGCAATGTTGGAATTATTCTAGAGTAGAATTTCTAAACTTTCTAAACTTCCGAGAAATTTTCCTAACCTTCCTCAGGGTCGCTCGAATGTCGCGAATCATTATAATGTAGAAGAAGAGGACGAGAAAAGAGTTGGTTGATTGGAGAGTGAGAGATACAAACGCGGACGTTTGTTGGTAAACTTTCTCGATGGCCATCTAAATCAACGCAATCCTACCTTTTTCAGATGCAATTTATTGATTGACCAAATAATGACAACTAGAAAATGCGTGCCATACCGCATTCATGAATCCTCCATACTTCGAGGGAATTCGGAAAGGCTGCAGAATCGTTGCAGCAATACCGCCAGAAATCAGCAATGAACTAATTTGAATGAAGACACATACGCGGACCGTGTATTTGTTCCATATCTGCGTAATATTATGTTGTTAAAGGGGGTGAGGCATCAATGATGGGCCAATTATCACAAAAAGCGCATTCTCCTTCTTTTAACTGCCCTCCCCCTCGCACTCATTGCCTGCACGATCAGGGTCACTTGGAACAGAGCCAATCGATCATATCTCAGTCCAAACGAAAAAGGAGTTTGGAAAGTGTCATCGGGTGTCCGTGACTCATCATCTCACATCGAGAACTCATCTAGTCAGGCATTGATGCCATACACCCCCTTAAACATAAAATCGGCAATATATTTACACGTGAATGTCGTAGAGGATATCGAATCGCTGTCATTCTATTCGTAGCTATCATCAGTACAGTTAACATTTGACTGATGCGCGAGCCCCAGAGGATGGTTTGAGTTATCTGGAAAATTGTCTGGACATTTACAAAAAATTAAAATATATTTACTTTTATCGCTATTTGCGAGTTTAGCCAGTGTGCTTGGAGGAAGTCAGTCAGCGTGCAGTATGTGAGAAATCCATTGATCAGAGACAGAAAATCGGCAAAGCAACCTGTCTGAAACATCATAAATACGCTATCTTTTCAGTTCAGACGATTATTTTTTTTTTGCTTTTGGTTTGCAGACATAAATGTTCGATTAACAAAACGGGAGAACATCAGCAGCGTGGCGCAGTGGAAGCGTGCTGGGCCCATAACCCAGAGGTCGGTGGATCGAAACCACTCGCTGCTATGTCTTTTTGCTGCTATTTACTCACTAGCCTTCACTATGCTTCCACTCCAAAAACATTAAATTTTTCATTTTTTGAACTGTGATTTTTGAGCTCACCATATAAATCGTGTAGAATGCATTAACCGCCGTCAGTTTTCGCTCCAGAAATACAGCGGTGACTACCAGTCCATAGACAAGAAGCGTGAAGATAGTGTAAATGAGCAAAAGTGTCCCGACAAGCTCGATATACATCAAAAATGACTCTGAAACAGCAAAACTTAGCTTTGGAGAAATCAAAAATTTACGCGAAATTTCACTTTCTGTGTAAGAACCGAAATCGCACGACAATTTGGGGGCGCTATAATCAACGGCTAGCGAAGTCTGCGGTAATTACAGGGATGAATACAAGTGAACGCAATTCGTACCCCGTTTTTCAATGATCGTGGGGTTTAGCAGACTAGTTGCTATAATTAGAGTATTTCATAGTAGTAGGGGATAAATACATCCTGACGAGCCTTCATAAATAATTTCCATTTCGTTGCGTTTTGTGATGACAATACTTCCCTAATACTGTTGTTATTTCGCATTAACGGGATATATCTGCTATTCTCTGCACAACTAATGGAGTAATGCACGTATGGCATGAGCATTGCTCATGTACAATTTATCAATGTGATACAGTTCAACACAACATAACAAAGAGGTTGTTTACAACAAAAGCGTTTCAAAATTGGATCATATTGGTATCCAGGCTGAAAATGCGCTGCCTGAACTGTCGACGCCTGAAATTCAGAAATTCATTTGTAAATTAGAGAAATAACTCGCTTGATCGTTAACATCATCAATATTCGGTCTCTGACATTCTGCGAGAAAATTATGAGCAGATAGGGTGGGATCGAATTGTATAGAGCCGTTCTTACAATGTAAATGATTGTCCCGGTTTCGCGCTGAAATATTAAAAGTAATTTTTAAATTACATTTTAGTTTACCGTTATGCTCAACTGTGTCGAAACGATCTGATGAACAACTTGGAGAAGCTAAATGTGTTTTTATGCAAAAATAATTATCGCAATGGAATCTGGAAAAATCAAGAAAAATAACCTCAACCACACAGACGATAAACGCTATTTTGTGCAAGTTGCCTTCATGAGAGTTGGAATGGCTCGGATTCTGAACATTCAGTTGGATAAATATTGCAAAATAAGTTTAAAACCTTTCTCAGCGCCGCTCGAATATCGTGTAAAATGACGGAGTAGAAAGCAAGGACGAGAAAGGCGTTGCTTGATTGAAGAATCAGTGCGACTAGCGAATTTACTCGGATGCACGAAGGGTCGCACGTTGCCTAAATTTAATATTTTCACTCGTATACCTTTCCGTGCTCAGTTATGCTATTTCTCGCTGAGCAAAATACCACTCATACCACATTTACAACTCCGCCGTATGAGGATGGAATGCGAATTGGCTGCAAAATAGCAACGATAATTCCGCCATAGAGAAGAATCGAAGACACTTGAATGATACCGCATACGCGTACGGTTGTTTTGGTCCATATCTGAATAGTCGAAATCCACGAAACCGAACCTACAATCTCTCGCAAAATTACACAAAAAAACATACTTGTGAATGCTTCATCGGATAACGAATCGCTGTCATTCTATTTGTTGCTATCATCAACACTGTAATCATCTCACTGAAGCGACATCCTGAGACGATGATTCGCATGACCTGGATGGTATTCGCGATATTTTAATGTAAATTAATTGTAATCACTTTAATGGTAATTGGCGAGTTTAGCCAGTGCGCTTGAAGAAAGTTGGTCAAAGTACAGTAAGTGAGAAATCCGTTAGCCAGAGACACAGTGTCCGAGATACAACTAATCTGAAACAACAATAATTATGCGCACATGAGCCTACACTACTATCTTCATTGTCAGCCGATTACAAGATGTATCTAATGTGATATTGAGTCTGAAGCATGAAACAAACTTATTTATCTTTTTGAACCGTTCCATCTAGTTTGCAGGAATAAATTCGAGAATATGAGACAAGAGATGCATAAGCAGCGTGGCGCAGTGGAAGCGTGCTGGGCCCATAACCCAGAGGTCGGTGGATCGAAACCACTCGCTGCTATCTTCTTTTGCTTGAATTTTCTTTCAAGGCCCATTATTTTCTCACGACAACGGTATTCATTCATTTATTTATTTTAAAATAGTAATTCGGTCTAACCATGTAAATCGTGTAGAATGCATTAACCGCCGTCACTTTTCTTTCCAGAAATACTGCGATGACTACCAATCCATAAACAAGAAGTGTAAAGATAGAGTAAATGAGCAGAAGTGTCCCGACAAGCTCGATATACATCAAATATACTCTAAAATCACAAAAATTTAGCATCTAAAAATCAAAATAAGCAGAAGTTTGACTTCTTCGTTTGAAAAAGCTTCCAAAATGACACACAGGCAACAATTTGGGGAAGCAATAATCAGTGGCTAGCGCAGTCCGATAATAACAGGGAAGATAAAGTGGACGCAATTCGTACCCCATTTGTCAATGGAGCAATTTAGAACTATCCCTGATCTAAAAAAATCTATTATCAGAAGATGTTACTGCAGTGTTCATAGATACAGGATGAGCTGTTATTACTCTGTTCCACTCTGATGCGTTTTATTGTGATGCCTTATTACTGTTATTATTTGACCGAGCCAGGAATAGACAAATATTTCCAGGGATTTCACTTTGAAAATATTCAAAACTGCTTGTTAGGAAAGACACTGATTGTTGCCTGTTTATGCAGAGAAAGGCGAAGGTTGCAAATAGGCAAACTTGCTTTCGCTTTCATTGTCAGTATCAGTAGTGACGTATGCATAAAGGAAGGGGAAACAACTTGTTCGACAGGGCAATTTGCTCTTTTAACTATAGTTCGAAACACGGGTTATCGTCCCTTCACTTCACGTGTTCTCTTCCGGTCAGAGTGGAGCGAGAGTGCGCGGAATGAAACCACGTTACTTGACAACTGATCTCCTGCACTGTTTCTCTAACACGAGAAGACAGAGAGTTTAGCGATCAAGCGCTCGTGATTTCAAAATAACAATTCGCCCGAACTCTCGTAATTGCTCTAGCAACACCTCTCATCTTTAATTTGTGTAACGATTTTAGTATTGTAACGACTTCTTTTCCCTGCAGAAACAATTTTTTCTTTTTATCGTGGGAACTTCTTCACATTGTTTTCTGATTCAGCATTTGATCACCCAGCGATGATTCTTTCTTCAATTTCAATGCCACGCATCATCTCTATCATTTTGCTCCTCGTGGCATCATCAATTTCTGCGAAATCAGTAAGTACTTTTTTTAAGTCTAAAAAAATATCTAATCTAAAAATCTATACAACGTATGTAAATTTTTCGCGTATTCGGATCCTTATTCGCGGTGATTTGATCTTTGATCTTTGATCTCTAATTTCAGTGCATATGGCTGGGACATGCTCCGGTGTGCGGCACTCATTCCTGCCCTCGCGGCTGGATGGAACTGGTCAAATCCGAAGACATGTCGAGCTGTTTTCTGGCCGATTTTGGAGAGTGAGAAAGCTTTTCCTGTTTTTAAATATTTTGTAAGCGCAACACGGGAAAATGTGAAATGAGGCCGTTCCAAAGGCTAGAACACCTCAAAAGCGGAAAACTAGAAGTTAAAGTTAAAGTTGCATCCTCAATCAAGGCGATTTTACAGTTGTCATCAGACAAGAGTTCTCTCGAGTAGTGCAAGGGTTGTACGCTCGGGATCTGTAAAACTAGAAGTGAACGATATAATTTCAATTTCAGCGTGTGCGCTCAGGGAGTGAAAACACTGTGCTGCAAAATGGACGCTGTTGAAGTGAAACAAGGCCAGGTATATAATTTTATTAATTTATTAAATTAAATTAATCAATTAATTAATAATTTAATATTGTAAAATTTCAGCACTGCATGAGGCAGGAGAACGGCTGTCCGAGTGGAACCGAGAAGATCGGAATCGAGAGAATCGCGCATTTTTTCATTGATAAGTGAGTTTGGAGTAGTGACTGTGCTAATAGCAAATGAGTATAGGAGGGGGAAAGATGAACAAGGCACTTTTATTTACAATTATTGTCAAAAAAATAAAAATTTATTTTCTCAGTGAATACTACAACATCTGCTGCGATCGGGAAATTCTCTAGAACGAATTACGCTGTCCATTGTTATTCTATTCGACACACTTTTCTAAAAACTCATTTTTTGTTTATTTCTTTCGTATGTTGCTCTTTTTGCGAAAACCGTGGGTAAATTTCTTGATTTCCTGATCGCATTCGTTGATTTCATCACATTTTCTTTTTTTATGTATCTTTTTATGTATCTCAAAATGTGCATGCAAATATCGTGCACCTCTCTGTCTCTCTGACATATACCATGAAATTGTTAATAACCATTCCGCATTCTCAATCATTAATTTAAAAAAAGTGATCAGAAAAGGTAACTGTAGGGGCGTTTGAAGTGCACATTCTTCAATTAGCAAGGTATTTTTGTGATCATCTTTATCAGTGCGTTGATATTAGATAACGGCGATGCCTTCGCCAAACTGTGCATCGTTCGTAAATCTTCAAGCGAATGTTCCCGGCGTGCAGCAAGTGAAATACAAGCCCCTGCATATTAGAAAGTTTTGTACACAATATCTATCTATCATATACAATGGGAACACTCTATACAATTTGCGTTGTCGAGGTTAATTAAAATCAGCGCCTACTTGTAATTGGATCCAGTGACTTCGAAGGCACGTTCTGTACCGTTGGAGCAGGCCTTCTCGTAGCGAGTTGAGCAATGCTGTAGAGTGAGATTCGTATCTATCGCCATCTTTGTTTTAGTGATCCTGGACAATAGCAAACTATCGTGCCAATAGAGCTGGATTCAGTGCACAAAAGTAATGAAGTATGTAACTCAGCCGAATTAATAAGGAAAACCTGTTTCACGTCTTTCTTGATCGCTTCCTTCTTACAGCACAACGTTTTCTCTCCTCCAAACCAACTACCCATGCAACCACTGAAAATTATGGTTTTCCCTCTCTGAAATATTCGACATACTCTCCGAACTCCGCGATTTTCGAGCCTCCAGATTTCGTGCGTGCAAGTTCGACCCATCCCGAAGGGCAAGTTCGACCCATCCCGAAGGGCCGGTGACCACAAAAAGGAGAGTGTCCGAGCCACTCACAGTCCTTCAAACATACTTCAAGAAGTCAAGTGAAGATTAATCAATGTACAATTTTTTCGGATAACTTTTACGATCAGTTACTCACGATGCATGTCGATGGAGAAATAAAGACTATGATAAGGAAAATTATGAGGCGTATAGTTTCTGGAAGTTGTGAGAAATATTATTTCAAGAAAATTTTAAAAAAAAAGCTTCTTACTTGTAGTCATGCCGAGTGTTGGTGCTCGAGAGGAGTGATTAGAAAGAAACCAATAATTTTATATTCTTCTTTGTTTCCCACGTTACCTCATGTATACAAAAGCGTGCTGATTGAACAAAAACAAAATCAGATTTTAGTTTATTGGATTTTTTTCATCAAATCATTGTTTTTTTCAATCGATAATTTCTTTAATACTTTTCAACCATAATTATTTTCCAAGGTTGATGACTGATACGACATTAAATGGAATTTAGGGAACGTTTGTGTCGAAAGCATGTTCCTGAAAACACAAACTACACAAGCGATTGTTATTTCCATTTTTTTTCCTCAAATTTCTATTGAATGGTTGTAATCCTCTAACCCAAACCTTGTTCACATTTCAAAGAATTTGGGTGTGATTCTGTACAAGTGCAATAACTTCTAAAATACGGGGCTAAAATGTATGCTCCCAAGTATAGATAATACTTTAAAAAAAAGCAGGTGACCTTTTCACCGGAAAAGTTCAATTCGCGCAAGTATTGTGTGACTTTTCTTATCGATTAGGTTTTTTTGTTCAAATATCATCCACCAAGCAATTGCGTCTGTTTTTTTCATCCCTCGCTTGCTTTTCAGAGTGAAATAATTGTTAGCGAACATGAGTAATCGTTCTTCGGCGCTTCTCCGCTTTTCATTCCTTTCATCTAGCCATGACAGTTATTGGAGGTTTTCAAGTTGTCTCGACCTTCCTCACCTCAGCAACAATTTTTATCAATGTTCGGTAAACTTACAATGATTTATAGAAACTTTATTGTCTCACAATCAGGTTCATATGGGTGCTCAGCAAACGCTCAGCAAACGCTTCTCAGAAATTGGATGATGCTACACGAGTTTTCAGAATAAATTTGGGTACGGCTTTTCGTGAAAATATTTTCCATTCCACGCGCAGTTGAACTTTTAATACCGTTCGAGGGGCGGAGTTAGGCAGAGGCCGGAGGAGGCTAGTGGTCTACCTTTCCTACTCCCCTTCCTCCCCCCTTATCTCTCGGTGAATCGATCGCTCGCTCACCAGCACATTGAGTTTTCTGAGCATTTCAAACGAATTTTTTCTGGCGATAATATTTTCCAACAATCAACGAAATAGCTTTGTCTAAATGAGAGCCTCGAGAAAGATCAGTCTGGCCGCAAATGGTAAATTATTCTAGCCTGTATACAAGTATTATTTGCCACAGTACAACTCCTAATACACGACCTCGCATTCTACGGAGTTGCCTCCGATCTTTTCATGGTATATTTTTAAACATAATTGATAGCAACTAGAATTTATAGAATACTCCGTGGCTTTCGAACATCGAGTGCTCGAAGGTTAGTTGACCAAGCAAATTTATTTAAAGAAGGTGTCCCACGAATGCCTGACTATCTGAGTTATAGATGTGGGGTGGTGGGTCGCTGTTACCCGATAACACTTTCGAAACTCCTTTTTCGTTTGAACTTAGTTATGGCCAATTGCCTGCGTGCCAAGTCACCCTGAAAATCAGGCAACGAGCGCGAGAGCGTGCGGAATCGCTCGTGCGGTTCGTGGGACGCCTTCTTTAAAGGTTCTTGCGTTTAGCCTCTAATTCTTATGTCAACGACATCCATATTTCTGCTTCTCGTACTCGCCAATCAGGTTACTGCGGTGGTGCTCCCATTTAAATATGATTATGTGAGTGTTGCGCTGCATTAAATCAAGGTACACTTTTTTTTAGATATGGAGACCCAGAGTGATAACCGCATCGTGCGTCGCCGTATGGATTCTTGGGTTCCTGTCGGCCATTCCGATTGCTTTATCCAAGCTCGGTACAATAGTATCTGTTAACCAAACTATACGTATGCTAGCTATTTTTTATACAGAGAGTCGACAAAGGCGCGAGAATATTTGAATCAATCGGCACCGTCTACTTCGATTTTGTCGATTCGAGAAGCGACTCCGATCACATTTTTGCATGTTGCGTACCGTTGTGAATATAGATTATTTGTTTTCAGATTATATTCTTGTTCGGAAACATGATAGTACACCTAATCACCATTATCACCTACGTAATCCTCATTACCTTCATCAGACGCTCGATGGCTGTCCGTTCCCGCTCAAGTAATGTGCGGAAATCAATCTGGAAGTCAAGCAGAAATGCTCTTGTGATCAGTTCAGGTCTGTTTAAGCACAGAAATTACTCGCACATAGATAATGCCCACAACTACATCATGTCTCTTTATTTTTTTATGATCGTTGGTTTTCAATTCATTACTTTCAAATTTCCAGTCTCATTGGTTCTTTGGCTGATTTTACTACTACGTCCTATCATTATGCTAGACAACGAGCCTTTGCCCGGAAAGTATGCCGTCAAATCTGCGGTTGTTTTTTCGTACGTCTTGTTTTGCTCATTGTTCAACAATATATATACTAGGTTTCAGTCTTCTTTGCTCCCTTTTTAATATGACATCACCAGTTACTACGATCCTCATGTATAAGAGAGTGAGGTTAAGTTCCCATTCGTTGGTTTAAAACAGTTTTGAGATTCGAAAGATCTTCTTTGGAATGAAAGACAAACCGTCGCTACGTGTAGATACAACTTCAATATGAAGCATTTCTCCATACACCACGAAAATTTACAATCTTGATTTAATCGCTTCGGCATTGTTCCTTGTATTGACTTCTCAATGCTTTGCTCGAGTTGTACATGACAAAGAACGCTGAATAAATGATTTTACCGTATTGAAAATACAATAATTTGTCGGTTGAAACCAGTAAATTTTCAAGTTTTTCATGAGTACCACGCTTCCTTTCCTACTCCTTCTTGGTTTTTCCCCTGAACACTCTCTTGATTGCGCAACATGCTAATCTGAGGAAACCGTAAGCCAGAATGATCACTGCAATGATGCCGACAACGATAATATCCAGATTGTAGTACTCTATGAAGGTCATGTCTTGAGACTGTGGCCGAAGAGCTGCGGAGGGACCTGCAGAAAGCTTTCAATATTATTTGGCTCTCGGAAGATATCTTCATCACAAACAAATTGGGTACCTTTCTTCGGAAAACATATAGTTAACTCTTACCGAATTCAGCTGCAAAATCCACATATTTAAGCAGTTTCTCCTTGGAGGAGAATGGTTTCTTGGCTAGCATTCGAGCTACTCGTTTTGAGTTCTCAGCGTACCTTAAATTTTGTTCCACTGATTCCATGAATTTCATAAATTTTCTGAGCTTTTAAATTATTACTAATATCCCTTTTTACCACTCACATTGGATTCTCCATCAATTCCTTCAGAAGGCCGATGATCTTCTGGTAGTTTCCGACCTCGAGCTTGCTTAGGACCTAGACAATGCATATAAATATTATTTGCAAGGTATTTTCCAATATTGTTTCTAAAATATACTTACCTTTCCAAGCTTGTTATGCTCAATCATGGCGGAATTTCTCGGCTGATCGCCAAAGATCGGAATGAGAATCGCTGCAAATTATAATTTTATAACATTTAATAGAGTTTAAATTTATTACCAGGCTTCCCCCTCAGCGCCAGCTCTTGAACTGAACCCATGCCTCCGTGAGTCATGAATACAGCGAGATTAGGATGGTCTAAAATCATCATTTAGCATGGTCAATCCCGGTAGCTCACTTAGCAAATCATTCTGCGGCATCCAATCAGTCAGAACAAGATTGTCGACTTTTGCAGCATCTCCGAGCGCAAATTCGTCCTTCTTCTCGTATTTCCAGATGAAAGTAACGGAAGGGAAGGCGGCAGCGACCTGAATAATGAATTTAAAATGTTATTTTTCCAAATAAAACTGGAGGATTCCAAAAAATAAATGGGCATTGTGATTGGTTCACCTTCAGTAGTCCTTCCTTCACTGCGGGGGCGAGAAGGTAGCTCTTAGCCACAGATCCGAATGATAGCAGCACAACCTTCGGTCGACGAGTCATGATCGAGGTCCAGTACTTGAATTAAACATTTTCCAATGATGGCATTCCTACGCTCGTTTCAGTGATTCACTTTGCGTCCATGCAATACATTTCATCGTGTGGAAGCACGTGACTTGGTCCCTACTTGAATTATGTATGAGAAGTTAGAAATGTATTAGAAATATAGATCGAATAACGTTTTTTTCACCTCATCCAGCGGCTTCGGTTCCTTCGCACCCAATCCTCCGATCGGAATCACTTTCGTCAGTGTCGGAGTGGCGAAATCGATCAGCGGTTCAGTGTTGGTGAAAATGTAGGCGACGTCGGAGGAGATTTGCTGAATAAAATATTTATTTATAATTTTTTTCTTCAAAATTTCAAAAATTAAGTTATAATTTAACCAACCTTGAGCGTTGGGTAGTCCTTTCCAAATCGTTGTCTGAACAATGCGTCAACAGTGCTTCGGGGGCCGGAGAACATCATTCTGAAACATTTTGAATGAAACGATATTGAAAAATGAGGATGCTGACCTCGCCACGCGCTCAGCGAACAGATTCCATGCCCGCGAGCACATGGAGTGCACGTCAAGCGAGCGGGTTAGCGTGCCTGAAATATCATGTTTACTTTTTCAAAAACCCTTCTGATTCTGGGCCGTTGATTTGGATATAACAGACCGAAAAGTCACAAAAAGATACTCATACTTGTTCAACAATATTTACTGAAAGGCGCCTTTAAACATTTGAAATCGTACTTGGATTGTAGCTCAACGCAGAGGGCACGCCCAACTCGTCGAATTGGTCACCGAACAGATGAGTGGTCGCGGTCTTGATGACGGCCTTGGGCTTGAGCCGATGGGCGAGCACTAAATTGTTAATCTACAGTGGTCCGTAAAATTGCACAATTATGAATGTGTTTCGTGCATATTATAAAGGGGTAGATGGATCGATGATTTTGATATTGGTCCGGGATCACTTTAAAAATCAAACTAACTCATTCCGCACAAATCGAATGACTCGACGATGTAAACGTCGAAGTTTTCCTTCTGAAATTTTATTTTTTTTCTGATTTATGAGACCAAATTACCTGAAGTTTCTCGATTTCTCCCGAATCCAGTGTAGTCTCGCACTGCTTCATGAACATGGTCGATGTCTCGCGACTCATCTCAAATTAATTCTTCAGTACTATAATGTCAGAGTGTCTGTCTGTCTGTCTGTCTGTGTGTGTGTGTGTGTGTGTCTGTCTGTTTGTCTGTCACGCTCAACTTTTTTTGCTCAGAACTCGCTTCAAACTCATCCTACAGCCCTAAGATCTTCACCATTAGACTTCTCATGAAAAAAATTTTCGAAAAAAATCGATAATTGATTTCGTCATCATTATGCAATAGTCCGATTTTTGCGCCGTTCTCACCGGAAATTCAACCAAATCGCTCGTACTTCGCACCAAAATGTTTGTAACCAAAATATTTTAAAAATCGATAATTAATTTCATCATCACTATGCAATAGTACGTAATAATGATGCAATAACTCGTTTTTTGCCCCGTTTTCGCCTAAACCCTATTTTTTCAGCCACGAAGTTTTTAGTTTTAAATAGATTTATTTACTTAGGATTCATATTTATTTTGTGGTTTCAAACAAACGTATTACGCTCGCGAAAGGCTCGTGAGGCCGAGAGCGTTCCGAAAAAAGTTGGGATGGAGCGTCTTGGGTCTGAGTGGGATAAAACCTTTAACACAAGACCCGGCGAAATTAGCGAGCGAGCGTAGCGAGCCTGCGAGCTCCTTGCGGAAGGCTCGAGGCCCCACGAGCCTTCCGCAATGGACGATGCCAACTCTGTCCGCGACTGTGAATATTCTATCCTTTTGCATTGACCAATATCTTATATACATAACCCGGCGATGCGAAGCGCTCGCAATTGACTGGGACAACCCGGTGACACCTAGCCAGCGAGCGAGCGCAGCGAGCCTAGCTGGCTAGTTATTTTAATAATATTGATTTTTTTAAATAAATATAATTTAATAATTAATAAATTACAATGAGCGGAACGATCGGATTGAGCTCGCTGACGGAAAGCACGTCGACCTCTCCTGAATCGGTTGAGTTTCACATTGGAATCAAGAATAGTGTTGAATCGTGGATTTTGATTTCTGAAACATATCGGAGGGTTAAAAATAAATTGCTAACCCGTATCAATCTTCTCAACGACTTCAGCTGCTTCGGGATGCGGAGGAATACGAATAACCTGAAGGTTTGCATTTATAGATTCAACAATCGTAGGCAGATTTCAGCAGGAGATCATAGGTGCCAGGACAACTGACTCACTTTTGATTTGGTTGTACCGTCCTTGAGCTTATCGTTCATCTCCGGAATTAGCGTTGTCTGAGATATTTTTTTGTAAAGTTTTCGATACTTCGATATTGTCTGTTCTGGGACCTTCAGGGAACAACAATCTGGCTCGATTTATGTGTTCCAATTAAACAAATTTCGAAAAATGAATTGCAAATACCACTCACCACATCATGCCCGGCTTCGACGAGAATGTCCGCGATATTTCCGATGAAATTGCTGTGGGAATGGGCGAATTTCGGATTGTAGACGAGAATTTTGTACGAGTTTGACCCGATGAAGCAAGCTAGTAAAAGCACGAGAACCCGCATCTGAAATTTATTTTTGAGCAATTGAATTCTTCCCGTACAATTCATGAACATATTACACAAATGAGATTTCGCGTTGCATTGATAATGCGCGAAATGACCAAATGGTTCTCGTGATTTCTCGTATTATATTTCGCGAAATATATTATGTGATTGCAGGCACAATGTACCCATTGGTGAAACACATGGCGAAATTCGGGTACTCGACGAGTAACTAGAACATGGCAAACAAATAGTCAACTAAAGAGTAGTGGGGGCAAGATGAATTCGCGCGCGGGAGAGAGGCGAGTGAGAAGAAGGAAGGGAATGGAGCACGAGGTAAGGTGAGAGCACAGACGGTGTAACGAATATGAGGCACAGGAGCAGGCAGCTTTATCGTCAACAACTCCGCGACTATAACCTAGCTCAGTCAAACCTGGAATTGTGGGCCAAAATTGAAGAAAATTATGAGCATTTTTTACTCGAAAGATCTAGAAAAAAGAGCATCCCAAGTAAACAACAGGGGTAGTGGAGTGGGAAGTAGGGACGAGGAAGAAGGAATGAAGTGGCAGAGGAATTGTGAGGCAGAAGAGAGGACACGTGCAGTTATAGGGTGGTCGCTTTGGAGTTTTTGACGAAAAGAGAGGTGGGCAGAACGGAAAACACGAAACACAAACTCGACATGATTACCACAGTGATCAACAATCAAGAGAAAATATTCTGCCTCGTGTTAGACTGCTGGTAGAAAGATAAAATCACAAGTAGTTGGCTAAATTTCCACATCTTTGTTGTGGACAAGAATATATCTGAATGAGGCGTTGTCTTGAGAGTGCCCACATTTTAGTGGGAAAGCGAGTGTAGTGTGTCAGTAAGATCACATGAAATCACAACTCCCGCCCGTATTCCTGCACTCGGGTAGAAAACGGGACACCTCTCTTCATTTTTCTATGATCTCTCAGCCTGAAAATAAGGGAAAAGCTAAATAGAGCGACTTAGACTGAGCAAAATAGACGGACGCGGCTCTCCATCAGATATAGTCTCCATCGCAGTGTGACCAGTAAGAGAGTAAGTATAATAGAAAGACCACCTATACCTAGGGTACAAAATAGAACCGGCGATGACGAGCAAAGATAGAAGACGGAGAAGAAGAGAACGGTTTCTGAGACGAGAGAAACCCCTAAGCTTGTGCCAGAAGTGTATCCAACTATTGATCAATGATTTATCGATTCATAAGATTCATTAACAAATTTACTCGTTCTTGACTTTCCTTGCGCCAAATCTCTTCAACACAAAAAGAATAAATTCCACAAAGAGATAGATTCCACTGAGGCAAACAAGCAAACCGACAAGGATAATATCGAGATTGTGGTATTCGATGAAAGACGTGTCCTGAGACTGAGGGCGGAGAGCGGATGAAGGGCCTGGAAAGAAATATTATAGTTTTTTTCTAGAAATGACGCTCATACGGTACAATCAATAGATTGATGATTCGATAACAGTTATGAAGCCCATGAAAAATAACTGACCAAATTCCGCGGCGAAGTCGACGTATTTCAAGAGTTTCTCCTTGGAGGAGAAAGGCTTCTTGGCGAGCATTCGAGCTATTCGTTTAGAATTTTCGGTGTACCTAAAAAATCGAGTGGGGAAGGCTTTCAATTAAGACCGTCAGAATTCAGTTTTTCATTGGTGAAACTCACATAGTATTATCCATTACATAGTGATTTCATGAGAAATTCGTCAAACATTCTGATCAGTATTGATACTCTTTGATGAAACTCACTCCGGATTAACCATCAAATCCTTCAATAGTGCAATGATCTTTTCGTGGTTTCCAACTTCAAGCTTGCCCAGCACCTAAAGTGATGTTATTTCTCTGATAAGCTTGTTGTTTTCAAACCTTGCCCATCTTATTGTGCTCAATCATTAATGCGTTACGGGGCTGATCACCGAAAATTGGAATAAGAATGGCTGAAAAACTGTATCATATTTTGAGGAAAAAAATATAAACTAACCAGGCTTTCCTCTCAACGTAAGCTCCTGAACGGATCCCATTCCTCCGTGGGTGATAAAAACAGCGAGGTTTGGGTGGTCTAAAATGCATAATCTTTGATCTTTGATCTTTGTCTGGAACTCACTGAGTAGATCATTCTGCGGCATCCAATCCGTCAATACAAGATTATCGATTTTTGCAGCTTCACCGAGAGCGAAATCGTCCTTCTTCTCGTATTTCCAAATGAAAGTAACTGAGGGGAAGGCATATGCAACCTGAAAAAAAAAACAAGAAAGAGTTGAAACCTTGACCTTGTACCTTGAGAATTCCTTCCTTTTGTGATGCCGGAAGAAGAAAACTTTTTGCGAGTGTACCGAAAGAAATCAGAACAACCTTGGGCCGGCGAGTCATGATCGAAGCCCAGTACTGAAAATACTCTTGCTATTGTTTCCTATACCTTTGAGTACCTCCTCCAACTCCTTCGGTTCTTTGGCCCCGAGTCCTCCAATGTCAATCACTCTTGACAAAGTAGGAGTGGCAATGTCTATGAGCGGCTCAGTGTTAGTGAAGATGTAAGCAACGTTTGAGGCGATTTCCTAGAGTTCAGTATTTCTCACCATTTATATAGGCATTCGAAGCAAAACAGCATTTCATTATTGGAGAAAATTCGATTCATAATTTAAAAAATAAATCCACACCTTCAGAGTCGGATAGTCATCTCCAAACTTCTTCCTGAACACATCATCCACTTGGTTTCTCATTCCAGAATACTTCAGTCTAGCCATTTGTTCGGCGAATATATTCCAGGCTCGAGAAACGATTGAATGGACGTCGAGCGAGCGCGTTAGGCAACCTTTAAGACATCTTTTTTGTTGATATTTGTAGAAGACAGATTGAGGATCTTTTGAAATGGAACAAATCTCGACATGTGCTTAGAGCTTAATAATAAACAATGGCTCACTGGGGCTGTAACTTAGCGGCAGTGGTACTCCCAATTCATCATACTGCTCTCCCATCATGATTGTAGTGGATACTTTGATGATTGAGCGAGGTTGAAGTAGATGAGCGAGCACTGAAATTTGTACAGTATTTTACAAAGTTTTCAGTAAAAAGACGTAAAAGCGCAAATTATAAGGCAAAACTCACTCATTCCACAGACATCGAAAATCTCGACAATGTAGACGTCAAATTTTTCATTCTGAATATAATATTTTAAAAATATTAAATATTTATTTATTTACCCGCAGTTTCTCGACCTCTCCCGACTCGAGCGTTGCCTCACACTGTTTTGCGAAAACGAAGCCCATGGAACCCTTTGTCTGGAGAAATTTGAATTTTGTAGGTTGATTTATCAGAGTAATCAATTTATTTTCAGTGAAAAACCTCACCCACAAAGGAATCAAGGGATTTATCTCGCTGAATCGAAAAAGATTTATTTCTCCTGAAAAAAATACATTTTCAATTTTAACTTTGATTTGCCAACCTGTATCTAGTTTGGCATAGACCGCCGTGGCTTCTTCATTCGGTGGAATCCGCACAACTTTGGCCTTATTTGAACCGTCTTTCAGCCTAGTATCGAGCTCGGGAATGAGGACGGTCTTAAAAATATTGCATGGTCCGGTTAACAAGCTAAATTAGATAATGTAACTGACCACATCGTGTCCAGCATCAACGAGGATATCCGCGATATTTCCGAGAAAATTACTGTGCGAATGGGCGAATTTCGCATTGTAGACGAGAATCCTGTGCGAGTTTGTCCCGACAAAACAAGCTAAAAGAAACAGAAGACCGTGCATCTGAAATTAATTCTTTCCGAAGACGTGAGGTCAAATCAATGTGAATGCAAAATGAGGATTTTCAATCGCACCGACTTGAAAAATTCCAGGAAAAGTTTTAAAAAACATAAGATGAATGGTGAGGACGATCATGAGAAGGAGAAATAAAGAGGCAGAGGATGGTAAATGCAAAATCGAAAGCACTAACAATGTGATGTAGAGTATTTGAAGTCGGCAGAGCGATTTCGAGCACATTTTTTGATGAGATCAACAATAAAGTGAAAAAACAACAGAATCGTAGGTAGATAGATAAAAACATGAATGGAAGCTGTAAGGTATTCCAGGCGAATTCGAATGAAAGAAATGCGATGTCGTGAGTGTACTCGCGTTTTTGAGTTCGCCCGAGTTGTAGTGTCAGTGACACGCAAGTGCCAAGAATGTGCTGGCACTCCTCTGCAGTGCCTCTCATGTGAGAGAGGGAGCGTGCAAATCAACAGATGTTAGCGTTTCATATTTCCAAAGTTAACAGTGCTGTCGTGTCCCGGTGCTTTTCTTTTCGTCGCTTCTGATTTAATTTTCAACAATTATGTGTCGACGCAACTTATAATATGTTGGGATCATGAAAAGTCACAATCGAAAATTAGGTGAAAGAAAAATTGTATTTCAGTAACATTACTCAACGTTTGTGGATGTTTATTCGAAATTTTCGTGGCATATTAGATGCGAGACGGAGAATGATTGCTTCATTATTAGTGCTTTATTACATGTACAATTTACCCAATTTACTCGTTCTTGACTTTCCTGATGCCGAATTTCTTCAATACAATGCAAGTGAATTTCATAAAGAGATAGATTCCAGCAAGGAAAATAAGAAACGCAACAAAGATAATATCCAGATTGTGGTATTCGATGAAAGACATGTCCTGGCATTGAGGACGAAGAGCTGATGACGGTCCTGAGATTAAAAGTGAATTATTACATTTTTTACAACGACCAAGTCGAAAACATCAATGTTCAGACGTTGCCTTTGTATTTGCGATGTTCGTGAAACACAACTGACCAAATTCTGCTGCGAAATCCACATATTTCAACAATTTTTCCTTGGAGGAGAAAGGCTTCTTGGCGAGCATTCGAGCTACTCGTTTCGAATTTTCGGCGTATCTGGAAAACCAGTCACAACTCATCACCCATTTGGCCTTATTATTTATGAAACTATACTCACTCTTTATTCTCCATCAAGTCCCTTAATAGCGCAATGATTTTCTCGTAGTTTCCGACTTCGAGCTTGCTCAATACCTAAAAATGTTTTTGTTCTTTGTAAAATTATTCATTACAAACCTTGCCCAGCTTATTGTGCTCAATCATTGCAGCATTTCGAGGTTGATCACCGAAGATTGGAATGAGAATGGCTGCATTTTTTTATTTTTGAGAAAAAAATCAGTTTGCGCTCACCAGGTTTTCCTCTCAGTGCGAGCTCTTGTGCTGATCCCATGCCACCGTGAGTGATGAAAACTGCGAGATTGGGGTGGTCTAAAATGATCTTTGATCTTTGATCTTTCTCTCGATAACTCACTGAGTAGGTCATTCTGCGGCATCCAATCGGTTAGCACGAGATTTTCGACTTTTGCCGCTTTTCTGAGAGCAAATTCATCCTTCTTTTCATATTTCCAGATGAAAGTTACTGAAGGAAAGGCGGATGCAACCTGGAAAAGTTTTTTTCTCAAATATGACAAAAATAAATCACATTCTTATGGAAATATAGTTTTTCTAAGATCTGTGAAACATAGTTGAACATTTTTATTTCCTAATAATGAATTTAATCAGATCAAAATGTTTTGTACCTTGAGGATTCCTTCCTTGACAGAAGGTGCGAGTAGGAAACTCTTCGCTAGTGAACCAAATGAAATGAGAACAGTTTTAGGCCGATGAGTCATGACCGAAGTCCAGTACTAAACATATTTCAATTTTCGAAGAAAAAAATAACAGTTTAAAACCTCATCCAACGGCTTCGGTTCCTTCGCACCCAATCCTCCAATATCAATGACTCTTGACAGAATTGGAGTAGCGAAATCGATCAACGGTTCAGTGTTAGTGAAGACATATGCTACGTTTGACGAGATTTCCTTCAAAACTTCGTTTATATTTCTAATAAATTTTATGACCGACCTTCAACGTAGGATAATCATCTCCATACTTCTTTCTGAACACAGCATCCACTTCGGATCTCGCTCCAGAAAACATTACTTTCGTCATAAGATCGCCAAAGATATTCCAGGCTCGGGAAGTGATTGAGTGCACGTCGAGTGAGCGCGATAGGGGGCCTGTAATATGTTTTCGAGAGTTTAATGAAATTATAAATTCAGAAAATATGTCATGAACTCACTTGGAGCGTAGCTTAGTGGCAGCGGTACTCCCAGCTCGTCAAAATGATCTCCCATCATGATTGTAGTGGAAGTCTTGATGATCGAGCGGGGTTTCAAGACGTGGGCGAGCACTGAATTTATTAATTTTCACTTAATAATTGTGACGCTATAGGTTTTACAAATGGTGCAAAACCAATTCTTTACAGAAGAAACTAATTTTGAGATCTTGTATGTGTCAAAAAAACTCACTCATTCCACAAATGTCGAACGTCTCAACGATGTAGACGTCGAATTTTTCCTTCTGAAAAAACAATTTGGTAAATTCAAATTAATTATTTAATTACCTGTAGTTTCTCGACTTCTCCCGACTCGAGAGTCGTCTCGCACTGTTTGGAAAACATTATGCCGGTATCGCGTCGCATCTGCAAGATAAACTAGATAGTATTTAAAAAAAAGGTAAAATATATCCCGTTGATCACGACACTTGCGGTCTTTGAGAGATCACTGATAGGTGACTGATTATTCAAGGCCGATTTTTTACAAACTATTGATGAATATATTTCAAAAGTATGACAAAATTTAGTAAAACTGAGTAAATGCTAATCAATGCTTTCAAAACAGACCAAAAACTAACCAAGAATGGAATCAACGGATTCATCTCGCTGAATTGGAACATATCGACCTCTCCTGAAAACATTGTTTAAAATTAATTTATTTATTATTGTTTTTGTTCTTGTTTTCAAGAAATACCAACCGGCATCAAGTTTGGCGAATACGGTGGCAGCTTCTTCATGAGGAGGGATTCGAACAACCTTAGCCTTGCTTGATCCGTCTTTCAGTGCAATATCGATCTCGGGAATGAGAACGGTCTGAACGCAAAATTAGAGTAAAAGTAAAATGTTGCTGTTTTGTTTGTACCTTGATGATGTTTCGTTTTAGAAGTATGATAGTTGAAAATTTCAATTAGCATATTTAAATAAGGTAAAAGGTACAAACTAAATGACAAAATATCGTACAAAATTACATACCACATCATGCCCAGCATCGACGAGAATGTCCGCGATATTTCCAAGGAAATTACTGTGTGAGTGCGCGAATTTCATATTGTAGACGAGTATCTTGTGTGCTTCCGTCCCCATAAGGACGGCAAGTAAGAGGCATAGCACTCGCATCTGATAATAAAATATTTTGCTTTTTGAATAATATAAAGTAAATTCACGTGGAGAAATCACAGGAAGAGTAGAGCAGACAAAGCAAATATCTAGATGTGTGTACAAGAAATTGTGGCAGAGTAAAGAAAACTGTTTCTAGAGAGGAAGCAATCATTCCAGCAATATCTAATTAGCGTAATTACCTCTTCATGCAAGATAACACTAGAATGAATACGTAGAAGAAATATCTTGAAAACACTACGCACTCAACATTTATATCTCAGCCGTTAATCTTTAGAGAGAGAAAGCGAGACGCTCAGACATGGGGAACAAACTAGGGTACGGATCTGGACCATTGAAAAAGAGACAATCTTGATCTAAACTAACGGACGAGAGCATCGACTGCATCAATGTGAGCATCAAATCACGAAAGAACTCAAGTGGAAGAGGCGATAGATTAGGGAGATTTGAGAGATTGCAGAGAGAAAAAGAGAAGGCCATTATTGCGAGAGCCTACTGGTAAACGTGAACTCTGTGATCTACGGTAATCGAAGGTCAGTGATCTTTATGGTGCACAGAAGGCGGTAGATAAGGATTTCTCGTAAAAATAGAAAGTAAACAAAAAAGTATCGATAAATGATTGACAAGAGCGAGTGGGGTGCGCATGTATTCAATAGTTGATTGTGAGCAATGGAGAATCACCACGTATTTTATCGCTCATCGGCGTCTTATCATCAAAAGCCCACACATTGTCCACACGTATTTGTGCACTGCAAATCAGAGATGGGGACCGCGAGAGATCCCTTCCGCCTACAACTTTCACCTATTAGCCACGGCTTTGGCACGAAATATTTCGTACTGCTTAGAATATCAAACGTATATTCACATGAGAAGCAAGATGGGGAGACAAAAATAATGTTTATCGATTACTTCACACAAATCGCTTATTTCACACGAGAAGATTTGCGTTCGAGATCCGGAACTTGCCGATCATTTCTCGATTCACGTGTTCATCCAATTGTTCTTCGTTCCTTCGTCGAATACACAGAGATCTCAAGTTGCTACTTGATTTCATCATGCGCGATTTTGCGGAACGTATTCGTATGGAGTATCGGCAATACCTCGAATCGGCAAATATCAACGTCCCGAAGAAATGAAATTCGTTTATTCGAAGCATCAAAGAACTGATTCACAAATAACACGATTAACAACTATGCCAATTATTCTTTCTATATTTTTCTGAAGCAAGAGTTTCAGCACATTGCAACTCTTTTTTTCTGTTTGTTTCTAAACCATCCTTCTTTGCTACATTCATGATTTTAAATATTTGTTTGTAGTATCGAATTCACCCAAACCGATTATAGGATTACTGGTTGTGTTTGCAATAATACCTACTTTGAATTGAAAAGATATTCGTGGGTTCATTCGTCTTTTTTGCAATTTATTAGGCCTTTTGAGCAAAACAAATGCATACAATTGATCACTCTTTCTTCGCTTTCCTGAGGCCGATTTTGTTGAGCAAATAGCTCAGAGTTTTCAGTGATAGGAAAGCAATTACGATAATAACTATGAACCCAACAAGAATGATATCCAGATTGTGGTACTCGATGAAAGTCATGTCCTGAGACTGAGGGCGTAGGGCAAAGGAGGGGCCTGAAAATTTTTATATTTTTTGAACCAGCTGATTCCTGGAAACAATCAATCGAGCGTCTTTTTCTTAGCATTTGTTATGCTAGTGAAACACAACTAACCAAATTCCGCTGCAAAATCCACATATTTCAGCAGTTTCTCCTTGGAGGAAAAAGGCTTCTTTGCGAGCATTCGAGCTACTCGTTTACTATTCTCAGCGTACCTGAAAATGGTCAAACGTAAGTTAATATTATTTTTTTCGCCGCCCAACTACCTAGCATCGAAAATAATGATTTTCTTCAGCATTGAATGATGGCTGAAACTTACTCGGAATTCTCCATCAACTCTTTCAACAGAGAAATGATCTTCTCGTAATTGCCAACTTCGAGCTTGCTGAGGACCTGAATCATTATTATTTCCTATTTTGCTTAGCTTGAATTGCTAACTACTCACCTTGCCCAGCTTATTGTGCTCGATCATAGCGGCGTTTCTCGGTTGATCACCAAAGATTGGGATCAGAATAGCTACAATGGTAATGTTACATTAATAAAACTGATGGTCTCACCTGGTTTTCCTCTCAAGGTGAGCTCTTGCACAGATCCCATACCTCCGTGAGTGATGAAAACTGCCAGATTTGGGTGGTCTAAAATTAATACATTGATTGAGTATGCAAACAAATTGCCGACGCAGAAACTTATTGAGATATTAGAAGGGCTCACTCAATAGATCATTCTGCGGCATCCAATCAGTCAGAACGAGATTATCGATTTTTGCTGCATCTCCAAGCGCGAATTCGTCCTTCTTCTCATACTTCCAAAGGAAAGTAACTGATGGGAAAGCGGATGCAACCTGAATACAAATATCAAATATATCAGAAAAAGGTCGTGAAATCGAACCTTGATAATTCCTTCTTTGACTGCCGGCGCTAGAAGGTAACTCTTTGCAAAGGAACCGAACGAAATCAATACGACTTTCGACCGGCGTGTCATTATGGAAGTCCAGTACTAAATTTTAAAAAAAATTAAGAATTATTTTTAGTGTTTTAAAGTTTATTGTTATATTAACCTCGTCCAACTCCTTCGGTTCTTTCGCTCCCAATCCTCCGATATCAATTACCCTCGACAATGTTGGAGTAGCGAAATCAATCAGCGGCTCAGTGTTAGTGAACACGTATGCGACATTTGATGAGATTTCCTGAAATGATTTTTGTCACAATTCCCGGAAGGTTCCCAAACATGCAAGGTGGGAAAATCAGCGCCAAATCGCTGTCTGAATACTGCGTCAACTGCTCTTCTAGGGCCGGAGAACATTATTCTTGATAGAGCCTCGGAGTAGAGATTCCACGCGCGCGATGTGATTGAATGAACGTCAAGAGATCGAGTCAGAGGGCCTTCAATATTCACCTTTGAAAGTTGTGGGCAATTTCTCACATCTCTGTTATCATGTTCAAGTTCATCGTGCAACTCGCTGAGTAAGAAACTTCTTTACCTCATATTGTGAATATCGAAAAAAAAAACGAACAAATGATGGAAGAACTTACTGGGATTGTAGCTGAGCGGAAGGGGCACTCCGCTTTCATCAAAGGACTGCCCGATAAGCAGAGTAGTGGAAACTCTAATGACAGCGTGTGGCTTGAGAATATGAGCGAGCACTAAACGATAATTTTTTTAAAGTAAGAAATATGCTTTGTTTGTGATTTAGCCTTTGATTTACGGTTATAAAAGCCTACTCATTCCGCAGACGTCGAAAGCCTCGACGATGTAGACGTCGAATTGTTCCGTCTGAAATTTTAATATAAGCTTTCCTGAAACATCATTCTTACCTGAAGTTTTTCCACTTCTCCCGAATCAAGCGTGGCTTCGCATTGTTTCGAAAACATGACGCCGAAGTTCATGCTCAGCTGCAATTTAATTTGAGACATTTCGAAATTCTTCAATTTCAAATATAATACACTTACAAGGACAGGCATCAGTGGACTGAGCTCGCTCATCGCAAAGAAGTCGACATCACCTAAAACAATTTTTTTCTGGAATTATCATCCTTTGACAATAATAAATGGTAAATTCTAATAAGAATATCGAGTCTGGCGCGTACCTTTGCCAAACTTTGCAAGCACTTCTGCAGCTTCAGGATGTGGCGGAACTCGGACGACTTTTGACTTGGTAGTTCCGTCTTTGAGAGAGGTTGCGATTTCGGGAATGAAGGAGGTCTGAAAAAATTGTTCAAAAGAAAGAATATTTATTCTCACAGCTTATAGCTTATCTAGGGTCAACTAACCACATCATGTCCCGCATCCGCGAGAATATCCGCGAGGTTTCCGAGATAATTGCTGTGCGAGTGGCCGAATTTCGGATTGTAGACGAGTATTTTGTGAGAATTAGCACCGAGGATTAAGGCAAGAGAAAGAATAGCTACCCGCATCTAAAGTTCATAAATATTTGGTTGATAGCAACAAGTTTGGACGGGAGGAAGTGGCAAACTCGAGGAAATTAACGCAGAAATGGGCGAGGCAAGAAGAGATTTAACGATGAGGTTGAGAGGAAAGATCATGCAGTTCGAAAGGGCACACGTAGTCACAAATACTGCACGAATAGAGGAAAAAAGCGTTCGCGGTAGTGAAAGCGGAAAATTCAGAGCACAAATCCCGATCGAGTAAAAACGATGGTCAAAAACGATGCTTAGTACGATTTGATTGACAGGGTGCGCGGGTCAGACAAAATGAGTAAAGCTTATCAGTTCTGAGCAGAGTTTCGATCTGCTAGGAAGTTATGTGGAAGTGCTTTTGGGCAGTGCGCAATCGATAGGGAATGATGAGAAGAAAAAACAAGGACATTTTGCTTTTTTACATTCGCACAGCAATTACCTCGCACACGCTAACGGCCCTGCTTTGATTAAAGGCTAACGCTAACAAATTGTGTGTTACTTTTGCAATATTTCATTCATAGAATTTCAACGATATTCGTAAATTCAGAGATCTATTACAATTTATTACGAATTCTGAACAATGGAAATATCAACATACAATTCTTCATTCCTTTTTGGCTTTCCTAAGGCTGACTTTTCTGATCAAATAGCATAAAGTTTTCAGTGATAAATAAACAATTACGATAGTAATAATGAACCCGACAAGAATGATATCCAGATTGTGGTACTCTATGAAAGACATGTCTTGAGATTGAGGACGAAGGGCGGATGATGGACCTAAAAAAGAATCGATGTCATTCGATAATTCATTTGAAATAAAATTTGAAAGAACGTACCAAATTCAGCTGCAAAATCCACGTATTTCAGCAATTTCTCCTTGGAGGAGAATGGCTTCTTGGCGAGCATTCGAGCTACTCGTTTTGAATTCTCAGCATACCTGAAAATGCTCAAATGTAAAAATAATTGTATTTCTCGTATCGTTAATCATAATCGAAAATTATGATTTTCTTCTGCATTGAATGATGGCTGAAACTCACTCGGGATTCTCCATCAATTCCTTCAAAAGAGATATTATTTTCTCGTAATTGCCGACCTCAAGCTTGCTCAGAACCTGAACAATTTATTTTATTGATAATTTTGAAGTGTTTTTATAAATTCTAAACTAGACTTTGAAAAGTAACACTTTATTAACACAACGACTAGTCGCGAGAGAGTTTATTGACCTCTCATTCTTCCCTCTCCCTCTCCAATAACGCGGTCTAGCGACTAGTTGTTTATTTATCTCCACGACTAGTCGCGAAAAGTGAAGATGGGGATTGATGAAACATATCGTGAAAGGTGCTTTGCGACATTATTATTGACTAAAATAGAGTACTGTAGGGTATAGATAGGGGCCGCAAAGAGGATGGTCAATTTTAATCTATGGGGTCAAAAGTATGTTCTAACTAACCCTCATGAACCCAATAACATCATGTTTTTTGCCGTTTGTTGATATCTTGTCTGCGAGCAGCGCTAGAGCCCGAGAAGTACGCGCGCAAAACACTGGAGGAGAGGGGGAAAGGCGAGACGAGAGGGAAAGGGGCGGAGCCTAATTAGCGTGTGTCTCTCTCCCTCCCCCCGCCCTCTCGCCCGCCTCTCCCCGCCCAAAAGTCACAAGCCTGGGAAGCATGCTAAAAATCTAATTTTTTTTCTAAAAATCCTAAAATATTCGAATTAGTAAATTAAGCTTGGTCCGAGAACAATCGACCAACTGAAACATGTCAAAACGACCTACTCCTCTCTCTAAAACGCAAATTTTAGCTACGCAGTGATATTATGCAAATCTGGGACCAAGCTCAATTTATAGAGGAGTATCATAGCTATCCATAGCAACTTCGATCGAGAGATTTCGTTGAAAATGAAGCTTGTGACTTTGTTTTCTCGCTTTTGCGCAACATCGTGTCCGCACAAAGAGGGCGGAGCTTGTGGCCCCTAGGTATAGAGTCGCAATTGGTGGACATCCGAGCACAGGAAGGTTCCGAAACGTTGCAACGTCCATAGCTACGTTGCTTACCCTCCTTCCCTCGCCCTTTCAATACAACTTTGCAAGTCTCCCTCCTCTACATGACAGCGTTGCTACCCAAGTGAGGGGAAATGCCCTCTATTGCAACATCTCAAGCACCGAAATTCCAACCCTAAACAACACTACCCTCCATAGAATCAACTGCTGATCCTAGTTTGTTGAAATCAAGTTCAGTCATATGCATATTTTATCATGCAGGCTCTCTATTTGTCCTAGTACGTAGTCCTCTTTAAAAATCTTTAAATATTTGAAATTTTTTCTTCGAAACAACGAAGTCTCGGATACACAATTATAAACGACTAGTCGTAAAGATTCTAGCGACTAGTCGCTTCATTCGCGACTAGTCGCCAGACCGCTTTACTAACAAAAAGTGACGCGGAATAAACGAGCAGTTACTCCACCATTGAAAGTCTATTCTAAACTACTCACTTTTCCCAGCTTATTGTGCTCGATCATAGCGGCGTTTCTCGGTTGATCGCCAAAGATGGGGATTAGAATTGCTGTAATCATCACTCTGAGTGTGAGTTCATAATGCTTTCCGAATGTCTTACCTGGTTTTCCTCTCAACGTTAGCTCTTGCACGGATCCCATTCCTCCATGGGTGATGAAAACTGCGAGATTTGGGTGGTCTGAAATGCATCAGCTTTGATCATTGATCTTAGTTTAGAACTCACTGAGCAAATCATTCTGCGGCATCCAATCAGTCAAAACGAGATTATCAATTTTTGCTGCAGCTCCAAGAGCGAATTCGTCCTTCTTCTCATACTTCCAGATAAAAGAGACCGAGGGGAAAGCGGATGCAATCTGAAAGAAAAATTGCCAAATAGTATACAATTTATGTGAATCAAACCTTGAGAATTCCGTCTTTGACGGCCGGCGCTAGAAGGTAGCTCTTTGCAAATGATCCGAAAGAAATCAAAACGACTTTCGGCCGGCGAGTCATTATGGATGTCCAGTACTAAAATGAAGTGGTTATTCTTAGTTAAATGTTTAATTGTTGATAATATTTCTATATTTATTGTTATTTTAACCTCGTCCAACTCCTTCGGTTCCTTTGCTCCCAATCCTCCGATTTCAATTACTCGAGAGAGTGTCGGCGTAGCGAAATCGATTAACGGCTCTGTATTGGTGAACACGTAAGCGACGTTCGATGAGATTTCCTGGATTATGATTTTTGCCGCTTTTCCCGGACTATTTCCAACCTTTAAAGTCGGAAAATCCGCTCCAAAACGCTGTCTGAACACAGCATCCACAGCTCTTCTAGGGCCAGAGAACATTATCCGTGTTAGTGCTTCGGAGTAGAGATTCCAGGCGCGTGAAGAAATCGAATGTACATCGAGCGAGCGAGTCAGAGGGCCTTCAAATTCGATGTTTTACGAACACCCGATACCGAAGTTGATTGTCCTGATCTGACAAGTGAACTCACTGGGATTGTAGCTGAGTGGTAGCGGCACGCCAAGTTCGTCAAAATGATGCCCGAGAAGTAGAGTAGTAGAGGCTTTGATGACCGCGCGTGGCTTGAGAATGTGAGCGAGCACTGAACGATCAATTTTTGACTGGGAAAAAGAAAATTGTCTCTATGAAATATGCTTCACACACTGTTCAAAGATATACTTTTCCATTCGTTTGTGATTTTACCTTTCACTTTTGGCTCGTAAAAACTCACTCATTCCGCAGAAGTCGAAGGACTCGACGATGTAGACGTCGAACTTTTCCTTCTGAAAATTTATTTTTAAAAGTAGCGACTCCAAAATAGAGACAATTCTTCGCCCATGAATCTTTCTAGAACAAAGTAAATCCGTTACCTGTAGTTTCTCCACCTCCCCCGAATCAAGCGTGGCTTCGCATTGTTTCGAGAACATGAATCCGATGTTCATGCTCATCTGTAATTAGATGCTATTTTTGTTCTTAAATATTTACCTACTTCTCAGATACTTTTTAGAGTTATACTCACTAGGAAAGGCATCAGCGGACTTAGCTCGCTCATTGCGAAGAAGTCGACTTCACCTAGAAATATTTGAATTGCCATCTTTTGACATGAAAAAAACTATAAACTCTAATGATTCAGGCGCGTACCCTTGTCGAATTTAGCATGTAATTCCGCTGCTTCAGGGTGCGGAGGAACTCGGACAATTTTTGATAGGGTAGTGCCGTCCTTGAGGCTTGAAGCGATTTCGGGGATGAAGGAGGTCTGAGTAAAACAATACGTGAAGATTTCAAATTCCAGCGAAAACAGTTCTTGCGCTTTATGGCATATTTTATGATTTCAAAGTACGATAACTACAACCGATTCAAGGAATAAAAAAGAAATTGCTGGTTCGAATTGTAAGATGAACCCACCACATCATGACCCGCATCAACGAGAATATCCGCGAGATTTCCGAGGTAATTACTGTGCGAGTGGCCGAATTTCATGTTGTAGACGAGGATTTTGTGAGCATTTACACCAAGGAGCACCACAAGAAAGATGATTGCGACCCGCATCTGAAAGTTCAGAAATATTTGGTAGACAGCGACAAGTTCTAACGGTGAAAAGAGGCAAAGTCGAGACAAACTCAAACAGAAAAGGGCGAGGTATTTGAGGGTGGGGCAGAGTGTAGATCATTCAGTTCGTAGTCGCACTCGAAGTCACAAATACTGTTCGCGCGCGCAGACAATTTGGTTTAGTAAAGGCACTGCGCTTGCACAGTGACGTCTCGGATAGCAGTGAACGACTAAAAGACGAATAGAACGACAGATAACAAATTTGGTGGAAAAAAGTAAATCTCACGCTCTCGTTTGTTTTGACATTTTTTGCACAAATACTCACAGAGATTTGTGAAGTATGCACATGGAGGATTCGAAAAGTGGTGCATGGATGGTGAATGCGCGGATAATCTAACACCAAGTGCTGAAATTATTAATGAAAAGAAAATCTCTTTCTCTAGTCACCAAAAATATGGATTAAGAAGAATTGACCGCTATCAATTTTATTTTTTAGAAGCACTCAATCGACAATGCGAGACGGTACTCGCTGCGATTGCTAAGATGCGGTTATATAGGAGGGCGCTCGTGCTTTACTCATCCTAATTCTGCACAGCTTTTCACATAACTTTGTGCATCAAGCACACAGGTTAACCTCGGCAGAACCTCTATAGAACTTGGAGACATTAGTGTTTCTGCTTTGTAGCGGATCGCAAACTGTCGCTTTGAATGAATGTCCCAAGCAGTTACCAGTAGTAAGGGTAAGAAATTATTTATAAATTCTATCTCATCCACCGACATTCCTTGACCAACCGAGACTCGGAATACGACTATCCTGCAGGCCGATTGCCTTGATTTCAGGATAAATAAATATTTGTACCTGCTTCTTGAAACGAAATACCACAGTCCAGTCCTCCAATTCGTTTCTTCATCCCCTCACCGTTCATGAAATTTGTAAACACATTTATTGCTGCCACCTGACACATCGTTCAATCATTTTTATGACAACCGATAAACGTTCCGGCGAAATAATCGCTGTATCATGCGCATGAATTATTCATAATAGCGCCCGGTTTTCATGGCACCTGACCAATAAAAAAGAATGTGATTCGATAATCTACTGTCAGATCGCCAAGAATTTATATCGGAACGATATTCGACATCGTTCTGTTCCATTCTTGTATGTAAAATTAAAATTGGCAGGTTTACGATACTAAAAATGGAAATGAATGTCTAGATCAAGCAATACCTTGCAATGACAGAAATTCGTCCCTTCAAATCCTTCCTCCCCATATCCATCTACATTCCACTCGAACCTCCTTCCCCCTCCGAACCCTCCCTTTCTTCTCCATTCCCTGCCAGCCACACGGTCATAAATCGTGTGGGGACTGAGTCGCGCGACAGGCGACGAGGGATCATGGGAAATGGAGAGACCGCAGAGCGGTTAGACGGCAGGCGAGAGAGCATGGGAAATGAAGAGAGTGAAGGTGCCCGGCGGCGACAACATGTTGTGCTTTCCTGCACCGCCTCACACTGCCACACCGCGCTCTCTCCATTTCCCGTGCTCTCTCGCTCTTTCTCTGACTGTCTGCCTGTCTCTCTATTCAACGCACTCTCTAGCCCGCGACTGAAGGCTATACAGCGGCGCTCGCATAATTATCCCTCGAATCGCGCGAGTCAAGGAGCCCTCTCGAATCGCCACGCTCTCTGGTCGATCTCTAACCGTCTGCACCTCTCCGTTTCGCCCGCTCTCTCGCCCACGTTAAAAGCCAGATGGAGAAAGCCCGCAGTCGAAATGGAGGGCAGCGCAGGCGAATTTGTCCACAGCCGCGCGCTTCTCTGGTTGCATTCTACGGGTTCATTGGGGCATCCGGCATCCTGCATTAGCTGTACTTTATACCGGCATCAAGAGATTTTTCTGGTCGGGACAGCTAAAAAGTACCCATAAATCCTCATTTCAATCGTATTCACCTCATTTTCTGCCCCAGTTCACTGCTCTCGTGAGATCGAGAGGGAAAACTTTCTCGAACCATGCGCGCTGAACGCGACACGCCTCGAGGCTATGATCAATCTCCTTTTCCCGACTTGATCGCTTCTGTCTCAAGCTAATGCCAGACTAAGAATTTTTCTAGGTAAAATATGCCGCAGTAAGCCATATTAACGTGTATGGCTGACTCCGAGATAGTGTGCCGTTATCAGTATTCAGAAATCACCTTTTTTGCTCCAAGAATTTTTATTCGTTCGTGACTCAGATTGGCGAATGATTTTATAGCACAGAAAAACAGTCCGTTATGACACTGTTTTCGCTCTCGAACTCTGGTACTTTTCCCTCTCGCGATCGTCATTTACATCCCTCGAGGTAGTACCATCACGGCTTGTTTTTCTGTCCTTTGCCTCCCATTCCATTCTCCTCCTCCCTCTCGGCACGTTCTAGTGCGGAATCGCCCTTGTTTTTCACAGGCATTGCGCCATTACTTCCTTATTTTTGGCTCATTTGAGGATGAAAAGAGGCAAAGTTCAGTGCGATTTTCAAATAAACAGTCATGCGCACGTAGGCCTTAGTACGAAAAATACTGCTATTATCTTGTCTTCAATCCCCGAATATGGATGGTTTCCTTTAGCCCTCAATGCACTCAAATGGGACTCGGGTCTCCCGGGGCAACTCCATATTGCCTCTTTCGCTCTCATCAATTCTGACTCCGTAGGGCTTGCGAAATGTCTTTCGATCTACTATCTTTTTCATCCTATCGCTTCTACACTCGTAGTAGGAATTGTAATTGAGAAGAAGAGTTCACAACTCGCAATTGAAGCATCTAGTGATTCCATCAGGATACTGTTTTTTCCATTCTGAAAGGAGTATATGGAATCGCACCCGTAGATGCTCAAACCCTCCAGTGACCGCCAAATTGCGCAAGCGTGCGCACGCGCCTTGTTTAGGGTCGAGTTTAGTACCCTTTCATCGCAACTTCTTTTATTGTGACTATCCTTGAATCATACAGTCTCTCACTCCTCACACCTTCACGAGTATCCTATTGAAATTAATTTTTTTCCGAGTTCTTTAGACTACCATTTCGACAATCCATCTCTCATAGAACCCTATGTATCTTCCTCCTACCACCCTCTCTCCAGTCGCTTTCTTTTCCGATGTATCTATTGAGAGACTCTCAAGCGCAACACCATTTCCGTCTCTTCTCTTTCACTGTGCTCTAATACCCCTCCCTCTCCTCTCCCTCCTCCTCCTCCTCCTCCTCCTCTTCCTTCCTCGATTCCACTCTCTCCATGCAATGCAACAACTAGGCTCGCGCAATACACTCGTAAAATGGCCAAGGGTTTCTCTCTAGAGAGGGAGAGAAATAGTTGCATCTACCTTCAACAGGAGACACTTCTTGATGGATCGCCTGTACTGGTTCTTCATATTCTGTCATCAGACAAAGAACGTCAGAGATCAAAGGAATGTGAGAGAGTCAGATCATTCTTCCGCTTCTTTCACCTTCATCTTGCAATGAGAATAGAATCTGCGAACTTCGCTACCCGTATTCACATTCTGATACTTCTTGTTCCATCATCATACTGAGATAATACTTTTTTGTAGAATCTTCGAACTTCACCTCCTTTTATATTCCCACAAATCCGAAAATGCCTGCCATTTTCTTCTTCACTTCTGTAGTCGTCGACCATGCTCAAGAGGCGCTCGACCAAGGGGGAGAAAAATAACATTAGCAATAAGCGAATCTCCTTCTTCCTCCTTCCCTCCTCGCCTGTTGTTGTTGTTATGAAGTGTCTCGCTCGAGAAGAGAGGCTCGAGGATTCAGGAGACGCTCCTCAAATCAACTCCTCAACGCTCTCTCGCCTCCCTGAATCCCCTCCTCTAACTTTTCTCCCGCCTAGGAGGGCGCCCCTAGTTTGGCTACTTTCGCCTACCTCATTTCTCGCCAAAATAGGGAAAGAAGCGTAGCGAAAAGCCTTGGGGAGGGCGGGCTAAGCCCACTTTCTCACCTACCTCTCACTCTTTCTGGCCGAAAATCAGCCATATTATAACATCTTGAGCATTTTAACATCTCTTTTAACATCTTTCTTTATTTTCACCTGCGACTAAACTTAAAAGGCCTAACCAGAGGGTTCCACCTAGCGTAGTCTTATGACTGTAAAACGTGGATGCACCTCTACCTTTTTCCCAGACAACCCGATTCTGTTCTCTTCCCATTACCGCATATCGTTCTCTCTCGCTAATGAGAGCAATGGAAGGCCTTCAAACGGTTTGCCCCTGCGGCCTTGGGTCACTTCCTTGGAGGTTCACTCTCTTTCTTTACTCCCATCTCTCACCCGTCTGAGAATTGCCTCCAGTTCCAATTGTGGCAGTTGTATTCACGTCATTAGTTGCGCTTTGTTCACTGTCTCTTCGTTTCCTTGTTCTCTAAATGGCTTGGAGCCCTCTTGTCCTCTTGGTTTAGGCATCAACGACGTCCGTTGATGCTCGATTCATTGACAATAAGCAGACGTACAACAATTTGGTTGTCGAATATATGCAATGCGATGAAATGAGCCCCACCCTGAATCCTCCCCGCCCCTCCTTCACCCCCAGGCCTCCCCCTCCTCACTCTCTTACGAATTCATGCTTTCCCTCGCTCGTCCTCTCACTTTCTCTCTTGCTTGCGGCAACATTTCTCGAGTTTAAGATCACTTTCCCCGCTTCTCAGAGACCTCAAAAACCGCAAGCGCCGCTCAATCCCCATTTCTTTCAGATGAATTGAAGAAATGTTGCGATTCCCGCTCGTGTCTTCAGTGTTGTCGATTCTGCCACGATGTTCAAACAAACATCTGGTTTTGTTTATCAGTAACGGCTGCGATGAGAATTTTTCTCGCACACACCTGTTCGATTTTTGCCATCATTTCCTTCCATTTCTATAATTTGCCTCGAATTCGTATATAGTTTCCTGTGGAGCTTCATGGAAACTTCAGTGAAGACTAGATGGAAGATTATGGGAAATGATGAGCCTCTAATGATTGCAATTCGCCAATTCGCCTCTATTTCCTCGCCCATTTCCTTCCTATCACTCGCCAATATCTTGCCCGAGGGGGGCATCCGGCGCCCATCTGTCTAATTTCTCCTCCTTTCCATTGAAGAATCTCTTCAATTTCCATGGTCCCTCGATGACTAGACAGAGCCATAGACTAGGCAAATTGAAAGACATTTAGCTCAATGCCCATCTCTTCCAGCTAATGTGTCTCATGAATGCGTCTCATTCCTTGAATTAGCGAGGCATGAGTGCGTTTCGATTAGCGTTATCCTTAAAATCGATATTTCTGTCCTTAAAATCGACATCCATGTATTTACAATCGACATTCATGTCCAGCCTCGATCATGAAACCATTTCGAAACTACAATCGCGCCTGTAGCTGCGGCTATCATCCCTCTTCTCTTCTATGGAAACTAGATGGCGAAAGAAGAAGAGGGATGATACGGCTCTCTCAATCCCTCACACTATCACTCCACTCAGACACTGTTGGAGAGTGTGTTTGAACGTGGAGAAATATTGAAAAGCGATAGAGTGTGCCACGTATGGTGAAGTGAGGAGGGAAATGTACGCAGAGTGTTTGAATCTATTCAAACGTTCACGATATTGCTCCATTTCATCAATTTTTTCGCTCGAATTTTCCGCCATTTGCTCGAGAAAAATACGAAAAATACGCGAAAATTAGCAGCAGATGGGCTGTTTTCGTCCATTCTTTCTCGTTTCCTCCTCTTTCTCATTTTCGAAATTATGCTTCGTGGGAATGAGACGGCAGTACGGCACAACAGCAGATGGAGAGAATCTTCTTGCCGTATCATTAATTTGCGTAGAATGAAAGCATGAATGAATTTATTATCAGTGTTGCTGTCAAGGCACTGATCGAGATAGGCATTCATCATAGTCGATGCTTCACCAGTCGCTGGCATAGCTCCAACATATTCCATAGATACATGACTTCTCCACTCGTGAAACAGTTACGTGCTTGCTCACTATTCTGGTTCAATGCTCATCGAGCCATTTGTTGATGAGAATTTGGCTGACGAAAGAACGTTCACAGAAGCTCTGATGACACTTCTCCACTTCGCTCCGTGCCATTCCCTTCCTTGCATGCGTCTCATTTAGCTCCCCTGCCTTCTCTTGAGCCTACTCGTTGATCCTTCTGCCTCCTTTCTCTCTTTCTCTCGCGACTTCACTCTCTTCATTTCACATTGCCTCTAGCCGTATCTCACTTGCCAAAGACGAAGGAAGGCGTAGAGTCTCATCATTGATCCTTCTTGCTTCTACGTTATCTTCATTTCTCACACTCACTTTGTCCGGCTGACTGAAGATGGAGTGTATGAAATGGAGAGATTCCTCACTACCCGCTCGCCTTCCCTCCCCCTCAACCTGTCAGTTGTCGCATCTCCACTCGCGAAGACATAGTTCATGTGTTATTGCATGAGGTGCGGAGCTGCTTCCGCCAATGAGTCAGGCTCGTGTTTTCGATGGATCCACGGATCTAACTGATATCTGCTTTTTTCACGTTTTTGTGAGAATATCTATCTGCTGCATCATTCGTAGTAGACCTTGTTTCGTGTTCTCGATGAATCCTATGAAACAGAATCACGTCAATCATTCGTGACATCCTTAGAAGACCTTGTTTGTCTCTGTTAGCCTCGTGATTCGCCTCTCATCATCAGACATTAGCTCATTATCAGCTCACTCTCCTGTGAGAGACACACGCACTTGAGCGAGAGACTCTGAAGCGCCAGAAAAATACTAAGGCCGCACGCAATCCAATTTGTGGTCATGTGTAGTACTACGTCCTCCTTCTTCTTCTACTTCTCTCTTGCTTTTCACTGTTATCTAGCTAGACAGAGAAAGATGGAGACTAGGCAAAAATGAGGAGCATTAAGCTCTCCATTGAGAGGTCTCTCGTCTCTCTCAAGACGGATTTCGATTGGGAGCGACAGATGCGTGGTGGTACCTTGTTTTTCTTGGTTTGGTGATGATCTTTGAAATTCGCTTTGGCATGGAGTTCGCCGAAGGGGTGGTGGCCTTTTACCTTTATCAAGCGCGTTGAATATGTGAATGCTTCTCACATCTACGGTCAGTCCTTGCCGTGCAAGTCTTGTTTTTTTCTTGGTGTGATGACAGGCTTTGAAATTCGTTCGACCCCAAGCGCATCCACTGTCAGTGCCCAGCAAGTGCTGACACAGCCCATGCTCTCGATTCTAATTCGATTCTAATCTGTTTCCTTGCCTCTTTTGCACGTGCCGCTCCTCGCATTCCCTGTCTAATCTAAATGGCCAATTTACAATCGTCCGCTGCGCTCTATCGCGAGAGAGATAGATTAGTAGTAGCCTTTCAGCGATGCGATTCCTTTGTGTCATTCCGACTCTTTCTAACATGATTTTCTTGTATTACAGCAAGAAACTGCTCAAAAAGTTTTGATTCTCACTGAATTCTTAGTAGTTTTTTCAGCGTTGCATCTCATTCCTTGTCTTATTCCGCTTCTGTACAATACCGCTAGAAACTCATCAACGAAATCATCTTAATCGGCTGCATTTCACATCATCTGTTGAGCAAAACCCGCCTGTCATTATAGTAATCTCCCCTCCTTTAATAGCCTTCCTGCTATGCGATTCCCTTGTCTCGTTCCATTTCCGTTTAATACCGCAATAAACTTCTCAAAAGTCATGATTATGCCTGAATCCTTTCTAATCGCTTCGAAATCGGCTGCATTTCACATCATTTGAAACCCGCTCGTCATTCTAGTAATCTCTAAAGTTCGAAATACGGGTCTCTCCATTTCACACACTTTCTCGCCTCTCTAACCGATAAGAGAGTGTGTGGAAAGAAGAGAGCTCTAGTAATCTCCTCCCGTTCTTGAGCCTTCTTGACGGCCTTCTAGTCTCTCAAGGGAGTCGGGCGACGTTTCATTACTTTTTCTCTTTTGATGTTTCATTCCGCCTTTTTTCTCGAATCCACTCCGTTTTCTGCAGGATCCCGTTGCCTGCAAAACAATTTCGAGTGCATTCACCGATAATTTCTCCGTTTTTTGGACTGTTTATAATTGCTCGAGCGGGCAATTTCCTCCAGTGAATAGGAGAATTAGAGAGAATCTCGATAGAGGAGGAGGGAAAACTGACAATTCCCGTCTCCCACTCTCGCCCGCCACCCATAATGTGATTATCGCCGGCCTAGTGAATTCGCGCGCGCGTCTCTTGCATTCATGACGGTCAGAGACAGCTAGAGATCAAGGGGAAGCGAGAGAGTCAGAGAAGCAATAGTGCGGGAGCACATTTTTCGCTGAGCAATGCAACGCAATTGCCTCCTCCCGCCCCTCCATTCATACACACTTTGACCTACTACCTCCTTCCAGTGGCGAGTAAACAACCAATTCACTTCGCGTGAGCGCCTGGCGCCTCGACACACGTTTTGCCTGCATTTTCAAGTGTTGACATTTATCATTTCAGCCAGTCTAGAGGCGACGAATACCTCTAGACAATAAATCACCTGTCGCTCTAGGTTGCATTCGGTTTCTCGCTAGCGGCATTTGAGAGAGAGGTTCGTGTGTCACAGCTGCTTCGAATTCCTCAGATGTATTGATACCTATACAGTATTTATTCCAAATTATCTCGCTTTTCGCATGATAATATAATCGTTACTGGGCAGCCTATTTCGATCAGAATTCTGCTTACGAAACCGCAAGTGGAGCTCATTTACTATGCACGAAGCCCTCAGTCGGTTTCTTCAGCCTTCCTTCCCTCTCTCCTCCTCATGACTCCTATTCTTTTGTTTCGTTTTCCCCTCAAGCTTGACGCCAACAGGGTCCACCAGCTATAGCGCCTTGCCAGGCCCTCCCAAACTCGCCTAATCTATCGCCTATTCTGACTAGCGTTGGAGCGTACCGAATAGAGAGACGCGGGCTCCGCTTTTCGAATGTTGAACGTAAACAGCCTTGTGAGGAGGGCTGGAGCGATATTAGAGTTTTGTTATTTGCAGTTCTCTCCGAAATTCTGTGAAACATATTTACGCTTTTGCAATTTATCTGTCACCTCCCCTCACTGTCATTCTGCCAGCTAGTTGTCTTATTGATTGATATTTGCATGAGAAACAGTAACCTCATACAGTAACCAAAGGCCCCGCATGGTTAGACCATGTGAGGCTGGTCACATCCAAAATACGGCCCTACTGGGGACCGTAGACAGTTAATCGCATTCGTGCCCTAAGGCAGTCAGAACAATGCTGAAAAATGTGGCCTTATAGGCAGAGTGCGTGCTAGACTCGACGGGTAGGATCAGCTTGAATCCAAGTTGGAATTATACTTGGATCCAAGTTGGATTCTCGAGACTTGGATCCAAGTTGGAATTCTACTTGGATCCAACTTGGAAACCCCATTTTACTTGGATCCAAGTTGGGTACGCACACCAGAGGAGGGCTGTTGCAATATTAGAGTTTTGTTATTGCAGTCTCGTAGAATTTTTTTTACGAGGGCGAAACATATTTTCGCTTTAGCAATGTATCTGTCACCTCCCCTCACTGTCATTCCGCCAGCTAGTTAGGTGTTTTTTGCCACTTTCCACCTATTCTTCACGCCACTCCATTGCCTATTATCTACCGCCAAATGGCTCCCGTTGCCGAATGGCAGTTAACGTAACTGCAACGCTCTCTGTTTATGACCGATTTGGCAGCATGGGGTAACACTTCAGATCAAGTTTTGCGGGCGTTGAAGGCACGTATTTCTCGTAGTAGGCGCCTCTCCAATGCTACGTTCTTGTCAAGGTAGACGAGAGAATATGTAAAATGAGGAGATATCCATGCCGAATTGTCATCAGACGACAAAGAGGTGGTCAGAAGGAGTCAATCTAGTTTACCTCTCTCGCTTCCTTCTTTCTTCGCTGCTTTCGATCGCTGTTTGTTTATTGTTGGCCAACTCTTCTGTGCGAGAGTTAGCTCACAAGCTGTTTGTGTGCGAGTTGAAGTCGTTTTGTTGACTACCTACTTCTCTTTTGATTTTGGCACTTCTTTACTTCCTTGAGGAAACGTTTCACCCTTGTCAGATCATATACCTGTTTTCTCGTTAAAGTCGTTTTCGCGCGGTTTTCCAGGGGCGAAAAACAGTGCCATTCACGCTCGCGCGCCTACTCTAACCAATCAAAACTGGCTCGGCGCAATGGCTATACTTCGATACTTCGCGTAAAAGGCGCGCCAATGGCACACAAGTGTCAATCTCACTTTTACTACTACTACTACTACTGCGATAGGGTCTCTCTCGAATCCCCATGGTCTCTCGCTTCGTATGATCCGATAGATCGTGTTGCTTTCACACCCTGGCGCCTCCCATACGCTCGTTTTTCTGTGTTTCTCTGCCCGTGAGAGACTGGTGTGAGAAAGGAGGCGCCGTTTGATGTTGTATATCGCGGCACAGGGGGGATTGTTTACTCGCAACGGCATACGCGTACCGACGCTACGGAGGCTCTCCGATTTTCGCACGATCAACCCCGCTGAATTGAATTTCTGTTGAGCTATTGGAGTGCACTTCGAAAATTTTCATCTGACGTTTTCTAGAAAGCCTGACAAATTTCGCCCAGGTTTTCATCTAAATATTATTATAATATTCTTCGTGCATTCCCTAATCACCGTTTCGTCGTTGTTTACCTACACGGTCAGGCGACGAATGAGCAAAACAAGGGCCGCCTTATCATTATGAGATGATGATAGCGATTATCAATCGGGAACTAAAGAGGTAGGGGGTCATGGTGGATGGAATTACTGATCAATGAGAGATCCTCAAATTTATCTTACTAAGACTACTCGAATTCTTATCTTCGCTTTTTTTAGACAGTTTCAGCATTTTTCACTATATTGTGATATACTGAAATGGTTTTCTACTGGATGACTAGTCTATATTCCGATCAGTTTTGGGCGTGGGTTGATCTGAATCATCGCTCGAGGCTATTTCAACTCTCTTGCACCATTGACGCTCTTTCCGACAGTCTCTTCCCTTTCTCATATCATGAATCAACATCCTCTTCTCTTCGCTTTGGCCTCTCTCGAGTAATATGTTTGAGCATGAGCGTTGCCTGTCACTCTACACTTTTGAGTGTGTTCTGTTCTTTTCGAGCGATATAAGGACACTGAAGAGGCGGGTCGAGTCGAGTGGTCGAGTGGTTCTAGGGATAGTTTGAACTTTAAAACCTCAACTGCTTTCATTCATGTTACACCGTTTTAAGAACTGCTTGTAATAATAGATGTTGATTCCCGCATTATCGATATCCAAAAGTTTCACAACAAATAAGTAGATCGCTCACGACACCTCCCAATGATCCCTACTCCTCTTACTAAAGTACCGCTTATCAGCTGCTCCATATACCCCATTTTTCTGTTTTTTTAGCCTACTTAGTCAGCATCGGTTTGGCTTTGAATTGCATCTTTTTTTATTCTAAAAGTTTCGCTGTGATCTTTTCACGAGAGCCGTTTAGTCTAAAGGAACGCCGAAATCGAAACAACTCTCGTCCCTCCTCGTTTTTTTCTCCGAGATGTTTGCGTTCTCAGTTACAACCCTTCGCTTTCTGTGTGTATCGTCGCTCGGCAGTTAGTTTGGCTCGTTTTACTAGGCACTTGAATCGAGAAATGGCCGCGTAGTCAAACGAGAGTTCCCCTTTCTACGAGCGATTTCTGACCATTTTCTGCGCTCTTTAATCCTCTTATCGGATCGAACTAACAAACTTGCGTTCAACCGAGCGTAAAAGTAGTGCTTGAAATGCTGCTTGATGCAAATCGGTTTCGACAGTTCCCGATGAGGTCGAAATACGTCTCTTCTTTCCTCACAATCCCCCTCCTCTCTGGCCGATGATAGAACACGTGACATAAAGAGACGTTTACCCGTATTTTGAGCTCGACGTTGAGTAATCGTTGCGGAATCTCTTGAGAATATGATGGCCCTTGACTTCCGTTTGCAGATCGGCTTATTGGATGTCAGAAATGCACCGAAATCGAGTGGGAAAACACATATCCCGGTACTTGAACAACGTTTGTTGCGCGGATTACAGGATGTCAGTATAAAAGCTCGAGATCCATAGGATGATTTAGTAGTTGCCCCTTGTTCTTAACTTTCACCACATAAAGAGTGCGAAATCCCGAGGAATGGTCTGACTCCCCCAATTTCCTATGATCTCTCGCTTCTCTAACCGGCCAGAGAGCATTGCGAAACGAGAGAGTCGACCGATAGTGCGAAATCCTTTGTTCTCGAGTCCAAGAAAGACGTAAACAGCGCGTTATTTTCCACTCATTTTAGGGGTCGTCTGGGGGCAAAGTGTTGTTTTTTCTCCTCCACTCATTTTCCTTTGTTTCCATCGGATCCTTGGGCAACTATCTCTCCATTTTTCACGGTCTCTCACTCAGTCCCTCCTTGTTAGACACATGCCAAATCAGGAGAACGCCCAAACACGACACTAGTACGTCGTGTCACAAAAACATTATTTTACAGCCCCCCGTAGTATTGTTTCTCATCTTCCCTTCCTACGCCCCTTCCTCTTCCCTGAATTCTTCTGATGCGCCCTCTCCCCAGAAACTGCTCTGTTTTTCTCGTTGCGCGATCAATTTTCCGCTTTGTTCTTGGTTCCCAATCTTTTGCGTTATTTATTCATTATTGTGAGTAATTTATTCACTGTTTTGCAGTCACTCGCTCTCGAACCCCGTGGTAGCAGAAGCTCAGAACAATGACCGAGAAGACTTTCGTAAGATTTATTTATTAATTTAAATATTAAAAATAATTAAAAATAGCCGCGCGCACCACCGAAATTAGCCGGGCATGATGGAATTTGCATGCTTTGTTGCACCCTGATGTTTTAGTAAGGATTGGAGTGGACAAACGAGGAGAATAAGAAGAAATCGCTTCCGTACTTTACCGGGCCAAAGCTTGCGCTGCGAAAAAATGAAAAAAAATTAGAGATGCTCCTGTGCGCCTGTTTTCCTGTTGCTTCCTAATGTAACTACGTGCAATCTCAGCAATTATTCACACTGCGATCATGCTAAAATGAAGAACAATCCTGCTGCTCACCCCATGAAATGACCCTAAATCTTTTTTCTTCGAACCATTGGACGTTGGGGATGGATGGAGATGAGGAGTGTAATAGGCTATGCCCGAGTATACACTCGTTATCAATAAAAAGACGATTACCAGTTTTTCAAACTAGTCCCCCATTTCTCATTGTTTCCCATTCTACTCTCGAGGCGACGACAGATGACAGACGCCAGCTGTGAATGTTGTGAGAGTGTCGTGTGCCTGTGAAGTGGTGTCGCTTTTCTCCAGCCGGGTGCTGAAATCGGCTCCTTCTCGACAACAAATCACGGCGAAACTGCTCTAATCGCTCTGCAATTCGCATCAACATGGTTCGGCAGCTCCCAAACTTCTATCACATGAATTGTGATTTGTGTGAGTAATCCTCCGAAATGTTTGACTCTGAAAGAGCATAGACCTACTCGACTATTCCTGGAACGCCCCTAATAACTATACCCAATCGCAACACCTCCCCGCCTGAATGTGACACATTCACAACAAAAGGGTGTCGCATGCCAATTCAGCTCAAAAGCAATAGATGGATGGGGCCAGGGCCTCCTCTTCTGTCTCCCCCTGCCTGCGTTTTTTCCCCAGTGTAGGCTCCGCCCCTCCGGAGAGGACTCCCTCTCTTGATTTCGGCGCGCCCAGTCCTCCTCAAGCCTGCTGCTGCCTACTCTCCAGTCGTCCGCTCGTCCGCTCGTAATCTGGCGCCCCGGGAAACCGCCGCGTTGCCGCCGCGACCTCCGTCCGCGCGCGCCACGGGAGTCACCTGGCGCATCGCAAAGGCGCCGCCGGAGCCGGCGCCAGAGCCGGAATCGGCGTCCGGATCCGGCATCCGCGAAATAGACGTCCTGCCGATGCCCTCCACCTGGCACTACGCCAAGTATATCGTAAGACCAGATCCCTGAAGGGGACTCAAGTTAGCCTAGACCGTTTGAACTGCACGCTCTTGCTATACTAATTCGATGAAAGTGTCTCCGGGGCAGCGGAGCCTTAGTGTGTTTTGCAATCTCGTGGTGTGGTTCGACAACGCTTGCCTGGTGGTGCGTGTGGTGCGCAGTGAACGACGACGATTGGTAAATCGCGGAATCCGCCTCACCACGATAATTTCAGAACATCCCCTATCGCAGCAAGCTCACGGAGAGCATCGAGCCCGGACAGACGCTCATTATCCGCGGCAAGACCATCGATGAGAGCAAGAGGTACCTATTTTTCGGATTTTGCAAAACCCGGCTTTCGCATTTGACGGCTCGCTGTAAATGACGGCCCCATTGCAGATTCAACATCAACCTGCACAAGGATACGCCCGATTTCTCGGGTAATGACGTGCCCCTTCATGTGTCCGTCAGATTCGATGAGGGAAAGGTGAGGGTTTATATTATTTTTGAAAACGAGAAACGCCAACCGGATCGATCTCATACATTCATGTTCAATTTTATGATTTGGCTGAAACATAAGATGACATGCAATTCAAATGGAAATGTGTCAATCAGATTCAATGGGGGAAATGTAAATGTTTTATTAGACACGGTCAACAAGAACAGAATCGATCTTATTCAACCCTCTGCCATTTTATGCTTTGATTGAAACATAACGATTTTTATGGAAATAAACCAACAAGGAACCGATTCTGATGAATTGAATATCAACCAAGGGCTCTGACGTCCCGTCCCGGAATAGATTAGGAGCCAGGCCTTGGCTCAAAATTGGTCTTTCGCATTCGACGATCTCTCGAAAGCATGCAATTGTGTCGCCTTTTTTCGCTCCGGGGTTCTTTGTTCTTCGCCGCTTTTGATCATCGTGTGGATTGGTGCTGACGCATTTCTCGATGATTGACCCGGTTCCGGTGTTTTCCGATGATTGACCCGGTTCCGGTGTTGTTCGACCCGCGCCTCAGGTATGGCGCAATCCCGTGCCCCCTGATCCCTGCCTAAGCAAACGGAAGTGTAGACACAAATTTCCGCCCCGAGAGGACCCCCGATAGTGTGTCTTTTTCACTCCGAGAAAATGTGAAATCGACACCCGCCATCGCGAGGGGCTTCTCGAGAGGGTTAGAGGAGATTCTTGAGAGGGCTGAGAACCCACATCAGCTTGAGGGAAGGGCAATTGAGTCATCGGGAATTATGCGGATCTTGAATACGTAAAAAACATGAAAATAAGGTCCTTCTGAAGGGGTTTGACCTGTTTATTTTGAGATGGGAAGTGCTAGTTCACGTTCATAAAACCCTAGAATATTCATAGTGTGAGATGGTATGCGTTCTAAACTAGTCAAACAAAAATAGGCTCTTCAATGCACTCCCGTTCTCATATAATAGTAATGGCCCTCACACTTGTTATGGTATTGAGGGGCTACACACTGGCGTTCCTTTGTTCTCTGCGACCAACAAAGGGAGAAAATGCCTAGACAATTCAGTAGGAAATTACGAGAACGACGCTCGCGGGTTCCCCTCGACCGAGACCAAAACACTCAATGTGATGGGACGAGTAATGGTCTGGACGTCTCCGCTTTTCCATGATAACTCTGAGGTCAGACGGAAAGAGGTCGAATGAGCAAACTGGGAACCGAATGGTCACCGAGGGATGCTTTTCGTCCTGATGAATTTCCCGGAACAGCGTTTCTTCCCTTAGTTTACGTTCCTTTCGTCTGCCCCCAATTCCGGGTTCATCCCTTCCTTCTTCCAGGCTTAATCCCTGGTGCAGAAACATGCTATTGAAATGTGTCTAAAGGACAGACAAAATGACAATTTGAAATTGATGACGTCATATCTTTCCAGCTCGTCTTCAACACATTCGCCAAGGGCGCCTGGGGCAAGGAGGAGCGCCAGAAGCTTCCGATCAAGAAGGTTTGAATTTTGAATTTTTATGGTTGGCGCCTAATCGATTCTACTTTTCAAAGTCTCTACATAAAATGTCCAAGTTTTTGAAATTTCCGAAAATATTGGCGCGAGATTCAAATTTGAATTATTGTAGGGAGACAGCTTCGACTGCCGCATCCGCGCGCACGACAGCAAGTTCACCATCTCCTTCAATCGCGTGAGTTTTATTTTCGAGACATCTGTAAATTTATGGCATCCACATCAAGCAAATTGATTGCCTTAGGACCTACCGGTTAGACAGACTACCATGCCCTTCTGTCTCATGCATATGATATTATGATGTTATTAGAGTACTACTCGTTACTAGATATTCGAGTAGGACCTTTATCGTAACTGCAGTCTTGCTTGACAAAATTAGAAGACCACTTCCCCTACTTTTCCATTCTTACGGTTCTCCCTCTTTGTTTTCATTCCGCAGCATCCGCTGCATTTTGACATTTACTGTAAATAGCCGCCCACTTACTTACTTACTTAGCCCCCTCGTAACAACCGGGATTCGGGGAACCGGCAATTATGCAAAAATAAATATTCCGGAACCTTCATTTCTGCTTTTTAAAGCGCTGCAGCCCGCCTCACAATGAGCAATAGGCAATGCATACGAAATCGGCACATCTAGTGGTTTGGTTGCGTATCCACTCAAGTATGTACAAGCAAATCAAAACGAGGGGATTGAGTCAACACGCAGTCAGTGCGAAGAAAACAGACAAAAAAAAGATTTACAGAGAGGTTTATTCGGTGCACAGAGTCTGCAATCTCGGTCCTTCTATACGCTCCTAGTTCCTTAATCGGACTAATACAGCCAGGTTGAAATGACTTCAAAACAGTCGTCATTATTCGGACCGGAAGGCATCTTTGATATGAAAATAGCCACCAGCTGACCGGCTGACTCTAGCCCATTCATTCATATCTAGCTGTCCAGCTTGCGGGAAAAACAAAGACAAATGGGCTCTCCATCTTTTCTTGAAGTCAATTGGCCGAGGGAGTTTAGCTGGAGGGGAAACGAGGCATCTCATCCCCCACTTGGATGGGGTCCCATATCTCAAGTTGAAGCGAGCCCCATTGCCCGGGGCAATTGACCCTGAAAAACCCGTGGTGTGCTTGGTAGTGCAGAGGGTGCATCGGAGCGGACGACATTTCCCGAATTGCAGAAGGAGGTGAAGGTCTTCGAGCACCGCATCCCGCTGCAGCACGTCACCCATCTGTCGATCGACGGTGACGTCATCCTCAACCACGTCCAGTGGGGCGGCAAGTACTATGTGAGTTTCGAAAATATTCAAATTTGAATTTCACGCTAAACTTTGGAAAAATAAGTCATTTCATGTAGAAGCTACGTGTGAAATCGAATTTTCGGTGCAAGCACTTCTCGGAAAATAAAATCTCAGTCATTTCCTGTAGGCCCTTGCACGACAAAAGCGGAAGTTTCGCACACTTTCAACGTTTGGGCGGAAATTGAATTCGGTTTCTCTTTCGAGGAACTCAAGGATCTTCTCGAGAGTGTTCGTTAGCTAGGGAAAAAAAATAGAAAATCGCAGAGAACTGAGTTATCGGCGGCAGTAAAAACGGGGAAGAGTTACGCGACGCAAAGATGAGTAATGACAACGTGCGCCGATTTATGTGTTGTTGAGCCCTTTCGGAAGGGGAAGCGGCCCGAGGGTTCGGAATGACAGCAGAAAAACAGCTCATTGGTCCCCGAACTTCGCGTTCTATGGGGAATCTTCTCGAGTTGGGCTGAATTCCGGGGAAACATCCTATAAAATCGAAAATATCCTCCAGCTTTCAGCCCCGACCGATGGACCTAGACTTTGCCGCAGCCTTTCGTAAGAAATACGCTAGTCGACCCAACTCGCCCGCCCAGCAATTGGTGTGCGGGCGCTGCGGTGCACGACTTTCGGTAAACGTCGCCCGATCTAGGTGCACCCAGCTAACCTCACCACAACTCTCCAATACCCCTTAGAACCGAGTGACAGCCCCGCGCATGAATCTTGATAATACCGCGAATATTTCAACTAAAATTCCGAGAGTCATTTCTTCTATCCTCTTTCCATCGGTTACCATCTTGCGAGAAATCTTGTTTTAAATTTGGCGCTAATTTCATAATCATCGATTTTTCAGCCTGTTCCCTACGAGTCGGGAATCGCCGGTGAGGGTCTAACCGCTGGCAAGTCACTCATCATCTACGGTAAGCTATCGATGTTCGAAAATAGTTAGTTCTCGATTCGCCGGATGTAATACCGTAACCCGTGCAGGTGTGCCGGACAAGAAGGCGAAGAAGTTCAACATCAATCTGCTGATGAAGAACGGCGACATCTCGCTGCACCTCAACCCCCGCTTCAACGAGAAGGTACGGTATCCGCACGATTGATGGTTATCGACGACTGACTTTATTCATATCGGCGCCACATTTTCTGTGAAAAGGCTGATTTTTTATCGAAAATTATTTTTTTTTTATTTAAAAAGCTAGGTTCCGAGTCGTTTCAGGCAAAGTCTGCACCATTCATCTGCGGAAAGATTAAGCCCGGAGTACGTTTGACAAATGTGTATACCTGTCGTGTGTCACTCGGTGTGGTGTCGTCGTCCGACGTTTCCTAAAATTATTTATTTTTTATTTAAAAAGCTAGGTTCCGAGTCGTTTCAGGCAAAGTCTGCACCATTCATCTGCGGAAAGATTAAGCCCGGAGTACGTTTGACAAATGTGTATACCTGTCGTGTGTCACTCGGTGTGGTGTCGTCGTCCGACGTTTCCTAAATCTCAGGAACTCTCACACAACATCACAAATATTTGTTACTTCCGGGAATGGCATCGGTGACTTTGTTCGATTGCGCACCAAATTCACGAAATACTTGTCGCACTGTCCTTCGGGGTCTAATCTTGAGTTGATGCTTCACTAAATGGAATCACGTCATCTAAAATAACATCAAAATCCGTTTCAGAAGAAGGATTACATTGACGCCGAGTTGCAATTGGAAGTAAGAGGCAATGCGCCTTTTCGAGGCCCCGGTTGGGAACTGAACACCTCATTTTCAGCCCACCGTTCCCAACCGGGTTCGGGTCCATGGCGCGCCGAGACTGCCCCTCGGCGCCTGGGATCCGGCCTCCTTTCTGTCTGTGTTGCATGCGGTTCACTGTTAGCCGGTCGCGGGCCGGGAATTCGGATCCGGAAAGTAAATGACGGCTTTACAGTGCGTGGTGAGGAACGCTCTGACTGCTGGTGCGTGGGGAAATGAGGAAAGAGAGGGCAAGATGCCGTTCGAGAAGGGAGTCGGCTTCGACCTGGAGATCAAGAACGAGGAGTACGCTTATCAGGTGGGCGGAATATTATCATTTTCAAGTTTTATTATTTAGTTAGAATCGCCAGAACAGCAAAAATTGCTTGGTTTGAATTTCCATGAAATTATGAACTGCCTGAAACATATGCAGGAAGCTTATGAATTCTTGTAGGAAAGTTGAGACGCTGTGACACAAAAAATATGGAAGATTAAAAGGATAAAACTTAAAATTTGCAGCTCATCGTCAACGGCGAGCGCTTCGCATCGTTCGCTCATCGTGCCGAGCCGAAAGACATCGTCGGCCTTCAGATTCAGGGAGACGTCGATATCTCCGGAATCCAGATCCTCTAAGCCCCGCCCCTTTTCCCTAAGCTCCGCCCCTTTTCTCCCCATCCCGTCTATTCCCTCGCTAGTTTGTGTGTGATCCACTGACCATCAATCCCCTCCCCGATCCGATATTCATCCCATATCCCAGCCACCGCCCCCACCGAACACTATTGTTGTCACAATTGCAGCTTCTTCGTACCTATAACATTTGGCAGCCGTAGCTGCTAACCGCAGTAATCTTGTCCTCTTCTTCGTTCTCCGAATCGTCGCACCGCACCCGGTGTACACACAAGTGAGCGGCGGCGCGCGCCGTTGCCGCGCACTTTTCTCCTTATTCTTCCCCCATCTCGCATTGTAGCGTCGGTCATCACCCCCCATATTCTCCAAATCCGTTCATCTTTCCGCTCTTGGCTCCGCCCACTGTCGCTTCTCCGTTGTATTCAAAATGTATTTGAGAGAGCTTTTCCCGTTCCACAGTATACTTTGATTGAGGCGATACACATTGTTGCATGATAGCAGTAGGCCTGCATAATTACTCTAAAAAGCTACTCCAGATTACTCCAGATTATTCATTCACCCCCTTCTTCTTCTCATCTCTATCAATTTCTCTCATTTCACAGTTTATTCTGATCGATTATTCGTCAAGAGCATACATTGGGATCAATTAATTTGTTGAATTCACATCACAATGCAAACAGAACACATGAATTGAAGAAACCTGGAATGAAGGTGGACATAAGGACATCCAATATCTGATCACATATCACAGTGAATGAGATTGTCATCTAGTATTGAAGAGACGAACTATCATTTCAAGCCATATTGGACAGCTATAGGAGTGTTAGTTGTGTTAGCGATGAGTGATGTCCGGCCATTCTACAACTTATCAACTACACACTCGATCTTTCGACCTCTATTGTAGCCAAATACGGGTGATCTGAGAGCAGGCAGCGTGTGCTTGAAGTGCTTTGTGTGCTTGAAATTGTTTCCAAATTGTTCCCCTGTTGCTCCACCCTCCCTCCATTTGATTAGACGTTAGGCATGATTTTGGCGAGTTGCTCTTTTCGCCTAGCGTAGGCTTCCACATTTTTTATTCGGCATAAGAGGCCCATATTTAGTGTATTTTAATGTTGAGTTTCTTCAAATCAGTTTTCGCAAAGTTTCTTTCAATTGTTGCCGAGCCTATCTCTAGTTACTTTTGTTAATGATCAATGATCATAGATCAAAGATAGGTTTCTATGTTTGTTAGCAGTTATTGTATCATGGTAAGGGTATGCCCTCTGGCAATCCTTTAAGCATGCCTCTTCCAATCTTGGAGAATGATTTATTGGTATTCATACGACCTTGTCACCCTTTATCATCATTTCTTCTGTTTTGATCTCTACCAACTGCCTGATTTTAGATGCGTCTCTCGTTGTTCCTTTTCGCCATTTTTATTTCGTCAACCGCCCACAAAATTCTCGTCTACAACGTGAAATACGCCCACTCGCACAGTAATTTCCTCGGGAATGTGGCGGATCTGCTAGTAGATGCTGGGTATGATGTGGTTCGTTGTATTCACAATTACGATCTAATAAGAATTTCAAAAATGACTTTGTTCTGAATGAGGATTGATGCACAGTCAGAGTGGTCATAGGGAGCTTGAAAAACATAGATAATTCAGACGTCATTCATCCCAACGATCGCAGAGAAGCTCAAGGATGGTTCGACAAAATCGAAAGTTATTCGAGTTCCGCCACATCCAGAAGCAGCAGCTACGCATGGGAAGCTGGATACGGGCAAGTTTTCTTTATTTTTTTTCGGTTTCGGATCTAAATAGTTATCATTTCAGGAGAAATCGACCTCTTCTCCTTCAGTGAGCTCAACCCGATCGCTGCGTTCATTGTGAGTGAATTTTTCGTAATTGATCGAGTTGAAAAATGAAAATGAAGAATTGTTCAGATGAGTCGCAATTCTGGTCAAATGTTCGCAAAACAGTGTGAGGCGACGCTCGAATCAGGCGAAGTGGAGAAACTTCAGGTACTGTTTGTTCAATTATTTTTAGTCATAACCTAGTTTTTCTTCAAAAATTTCTATTTTAGAAGCAACACTTCGACGTCTACATCGTGGAATCGTCTGATGTATGCGGAATGAGTGAGATTTATTTTTATTCTACGAAATTCGAATGCCATTACTTGGATAGGATGTTCAAAATGTTCAAAAAAGTCTGTGAAACGTACTTGAATTTCGAGGAGCTGTCACACCTCGTCCACTTTCAATTGTGCTTTTACAGTGCTCGCCCACCTCCTCCAGCCTCGCTCGATCATCAAAATCTCAACAACAATTCTGATGGGGCAGCAGTTCGACGAGCTCGGAGTGCCCCTACCGCTCAGCTACAATCCCAGTAAGATTGGAACTAGCGTTCGAAATACTGGCAATAGTCTTTTCATTTTTAAATAACCTGGTCGTTCAGCGTTACACAATTATAACCCTTATTCATAGGCATGGTTACTCGTTCCTTGGACGTCAATTCATTCTACTCCCGTGCTTGGAATCTCATCGCCGAGGGAGTTACGAGACTGATGTTCTCTGGGCCGAGAAGCTACGTTGGTGCTGTGTTCAAGCAGAAATTCGGAGATAACTACCCGAGTTTGATGGTTAGCATTTCTGGGCCATATTTGATCACCTGCCTCAACTTCATGTCTGTTAAATTTATCGCAAATAGGGCAAACAAAGAAATTGTTCAGGAAATCTCGTCGAACGTCGCGTACGTTTTCACAAACACTGAGCCGCTGATTGACTTCGCCACTCCCACTCTCTCTAGAGTGATTCCGATCGGAGGATTGGGTGCAAAGGAACCGAAGCAGTTGGACGAGGTAGTCTAAAAATAAATATATTCTTCAGCTGTAAGTAATATCTTGCAGTACTGGACTTCCATCATGAACCGTCGTCCGAAAGTCGTTTTGATCTCTTTCGGATCACTCGCCAAAAGTTTTCTTCTTGCTCCCGCAGTCAAGGAGGGTCTACTAAAGGTACATTTTTTTTACTGATATTGATCAATAAAATTGGGGATTTAAGGTCATTTCCGCCTTCCCATCCGTAACTTTCATCTGGAAATACGAGAAGAAGGACGATTTCGCACTCGGAGATGCTTCTAAACTCGATAATCTCGTGCTGACTGATTGGATGCCGCAGAATGATCTACTCAGTGAGTTTTCGATAAAGATCAAAGATCAAATATGATATTTTATTCAGATCATCCAAATCTCGCTGTATTCATCACTCACGGAGGCATGGGATCTGTGCAAGAATTAGCGCTGAGAGGAAAGCCAGGTAAGACTGAGTGATTGCTTCAGGTACATTTAAATCTTTTCAGCTCTTCTAATCCCCATCTTTGGCGATCAACCGAGAAACGCTGCTATGATCGAACACAATAAGCTGGGCAAAGTGAGCACTTATTTTTTAGGCATCGGAATTTTAAAAAGTTTTATAACTATATTTCAGGTGCTGAGTAAGCTCGAGGTTGGCAATTACGAGAAGATCATTTTTCTATTGAAGGAATTGATGGAAAACCCCGAGTGAGTTTCAACTACATTTCAATATAGATTAATATCGGAAACTTCAATATGTGGCACCGAATTAGATATCATTTATAAAAGTTTAGTTCGCCCAAGGATTGTTGATTTTCAGGTACGCTGATAATGCAAAACGAGTAGCTCGAATGCTCGCGAAGAAGCCATTCTCCTCCAAGGAGAAATTGCTGAAATATGTTGATATTGCAGCTGAATTTGGTTAGAATTTTTATACAATTTTTAATGAATTATCGAGCGACATCGTTTTAGGTCCCTCATCCGCTCTTCGGCCTCAATCGCAAGACATGTCTTTCATCGAGTACCACAATTTAGATATTGTCCTTGTTGGATTATCTGTTGCTGTATTGATTGCATACCTATCAGTGAAATCCGTATCAAGTCTGCTGTCAAGACTATTCCTCACAAAAGTCAAGAACGAGTAGATAGATTTCGATGTTGCTATGAAACGAGTATTCACTGATATTTGTGTTTGTTATCTATGAAATGATAAAAGATTATGTGTGTAGAACTAAAAAATATTTTGAACTATGAATTATCTATAAAACTTTTCACGTTTTCCTACGAAGTTTAGGTGTAGTGAAATTTGTCTAAAATTATTTATCTACATTTTGCTCATAATGGCTGCCCACAGCTCTAGCATTCATGCGGAGCCTTATCAGTAAACATCAGAGACAAAAACAATGAAGGGTACATGCAATGTAACCAGACATAACAACATTTGAGGATGGTACTTATCCTTTCACATTGCAACAAACTCAAATACTTTATTTAATTCTGAAATGGTATAACGACGTCGTTTCCTTGCATGACAATTGTCAATTTGACCAAGGAATATTATCTTTGTTATCTATCTCCTAGCAGAGTTGTGTGCAAGATACGAATTTACGCCGTTGTTTTCACGTTCCGTCATAGGCCAAATACTATTCACTCTCGATTTTTCCACTGGATTTCATGCCGGTTTTGAGCACTGTATGATCTCGAAATCATTTTGGCACATCTCTTGGTTATATTTCTTGAAATTGTTTACTCTGTCCATCACGAGTAGTGTTTCTGATCATTTCACTCTACCGCGCTCTTCGTTCACCCTTCCTCTCTATTCCCTGTATGACGTTGCAAAAATTTGCCTGTTTCTTAAGCCAAAACATCAATATCATGATTATTTTGAGGATTTTGTTCAGATGAGGATATTCAGCTTCTGTGTAGTCTTCCTTCTTGGGTCGAATGCACACAAAATTCTCGTCTACAACGTGAAATACGCCCACTCACACAGTAATTTCCTCGGAAATGTCGCGGATCTACTTGTTGATGCGGGACATGATGTGGTTTGTTTTATGTACTAACCAGATGCAAAATTTTGAAGGCGAAATAAACCGTTATGTCCGACAGAACTCTAATGTGGCAAAATGAATTGTTTCCATATTTTTCAGACGTCATTCATTCCGAATATCGCTGAAAATCTCAAGGATGGCACTACAAAATCAAAAATTGTTCGAGTGCCACCGCATCCAGAGGCAGCAGCTACTCATGGGAAGCTTGATACTGGCAAGTGCTCATTCACTGTTGTTGTCTTTAGTTACATTCCGTCATAGCATCTGGCCTTACCAGTGAGTCCCACCAAGCTCTCACGATTATAAAATCGCTGTACAGGAGAACTCGGCCTCTTCTCCTTCAGCGAGCTCAACCCGATAACTGCATTTATTGTGAGCAGCTTTGAGAAAAAATAAGAACTCTTCATGTTATTAGAAGTTATTCAGTTGAGTCATAATTCCGGTAAAATGTTCGCTAAACAGTGCGAGGCCACTCTAGAATCGGGAGAAGTGGAGAAACTGCAGGTATTCACTCTATTATCGTTTGAAAAATATTAATTTACTAAAAAAAATATGAAAATTCGATTCGAAATTAATTGGATGAATTCATTACAGAAGCAGCAGTTTGACGTCTACATCGTGGAAACGTCTGACATCTGTGGAATGAGTAAGAATTTACGTTTTATCCTATAAAAAACCAGCCGGGGACGCGCGCCTACGGCGCGCTTCCCGGCTGGATAACGCCGGGTTGTGCTCTTATTGTTAGTTGGTTTGTGTGAACCTGTTCCCGTCCTTTCGAACGTTCTAGAAGCCGCCGGGCCTGTCCCCGTAATTCCGAACATTCTAGAATCCGCTGGACATGTCCCCGTCATTTGGAACATTCTAGAAGCCGCTGGACCTGTCCCCGTCATTTTGGAACATTCTAGAGGCGTCTGGACCTGTCCCCGTCATTTCGAACATTGTAGAAGCCGCTGGACCTGTCCCCGTCATTTCGAACATTCTAGAAGCCGCTGAACCTGTCCCCGTCATTTCGAACATTCTAGAAGCCGCTGGACCTGGTTTGGTTACTGTAGGGTTACGGTACCTAGGTATACGGTAGTCAGGGTTACTGTACTTGTGATGGGGATCGGGCGCCCGACTTGTTTACACTTGCTTCCTCTGCGTCTCTGCCCCAGAGAGTTTCTCTGGCACTCTCGCCTGGACGCGGCGTGCCTACGTGACTTTCGCAATAGTGAACAAACACGCAGACTCTCTCCTTTATTAAGGAGTATGATATGATTATATTGGCCAAATATGTCAGTTCATAATTTTTTTTACACGCAAACATGTTTCACGCATATTTGAGAATACCTATACTATCTGAAATGGCATCTAACATTTTTTTACAGTGCTCGCCCACCTCCTCCAACCTCGCTCGATCATTAAAATCGCCACAACGACCCTAATCGGTCAACAATTCGACGAGCTGGGAGTGCCATTACCGCTCAGTTATAATCCAAGTAAGGTTCCTTTTTTTTAGTTTTTAGTATACCTTGGGATTCGATAAATAACGAAGTAAGTATTTTCATCTTTCACTTAGATAGGGGTTTAGTATATCGAAGTCTCAAAATGTTTTAGGCGTTGCCACTCGCTCTCTCGACATCCATTCCGTCTACTCCCGTGCTTGGAATCTCATTGCCGAGGGAATAACAAGGCTAATGTTCTTCGGTCGCAGAAGTTACGTCTCAGATGTGTTCAAACAGAAGTTCGGAGATGGTTACCCGAGTTTGAAGGTAACCCGGTCTAACTCAATCAACATTAGACAGTCCTATGAAAATCGTTGAATACGAGACAAACAACTACTTTTTTTCAGGAAATCTCGTCCAATGTTGCTTATGTTCTCACCAACACCGAACCACTGATCGATATCGCTAGTCCGACGCTTTCGAGAGTTATTCCGATCGGAGGATTGGGTGCAAAGGAACCGAAGCCGTTGGATGAGGTACTTAAGATTTCGTTTAGTTCTAAATTGTAACTTTCAGTACTGGTCCTCCATCATGACTCGTCGTCCGAAAGTCGTTCTGATTTCTTTTGGGTCACTCGCCAAAAGTTTTCTCCTTGCTCCCGCAGTCAAGGAAGGGCTAATCAAGGTACTTTATTTACGTAAATCTTATATTTTAAAGTCGATGTTTAGGTCGTGTCCGCCTTCCCCTCAGTAACTTTCATCTGGAAGTATGAGAAGAAGGACGATTTCGCACTCAGAGATGCTTCTAAACTCGATAATCTTGTGCTGACTGATTGGATGCCGCAGAATGACTTGCTCAGTGTGTTATAGAATAGAAAGATCAAAGATCAAAGACCATTTATTTTTCAGATCACCCAAATCTCGCTGTATTCATCACTCACGGAGGCATGGGATCAGTCCAAGAGCTAGCTCTGAGAGGAAAGCCAGGTGCGAGAAACGGAAACGTTGATAAGAAACACTTATTTCAGCCATTCTCATTCCAATTTTCGGAGATCAACCGAGAAACGCTGCTATGATCGAGCACAATAGGCTTGGAAAGGTCTATTTTTTAGACCCCACCAGGTTTTCGAAATATCTTATCTCTCAGGTTTTAAGCAAGCTTGAAGTAGGAAATTACGAAAAGGTCATAACTCTGCTGCGGGAATTAATGGAAAAACCGGAGTGAGTTTCACACACAATACAAGTACTGCAGTACTTCAGTATTCTATCCATCGGAATAATTATTGTATTTCAGATACGCTGAAAACTCTAAACGAGTGGCTCGAATGCTTGCGAAGAAACCCTTTTCATCCAAGGAGCTTCTCTTGAAATACGTGGATTTTGCAGCGGAGTTCGGTGAGCTTTCATAAAATTTTGGCAAAAAAAAAGTAGAAAAATTGTAACATTTTGCGAAATTGTTTAATTTAAGGTCCATCATCCGCACTTCGACCTCAATCTCAAGACATGTCTTTCATAGAGTACAACAATCTCGATATTTTCTTTGTTGGAGTTATTATTGCTATTGCAATTGTGTACACCTCAGTGAATTTTATATACAATATTGTGTCAAGAAGGATCCTTACGAAAATTAAGAACGACTTGGTCTATAGTGTGTATTTGTTATGAAATGAACAAAAAAATATGTGAAACTTTTATGTACAAATAACATAAAACAATGAAAATAAATTTGTATATTCGACGCAGCTATTTATTCATTTTTTGGGGTGGGTTCAGTGCGTACCCAAAATTGTTCGAACATTATTTATCAATGTTTTGTTCATGATCTCTGTCCACAACTCTAGCATGCAACCCTTATCAGTGAACCTCAGAGACAAATCGACAAAATATTTGTGGCGCTGCTGCTTTCGTTTCTAATTCAAACCAATTGTGATAGTGCTGCAAATGTGATCTTAGTAGATCTCCTCAGGTTCAATATATTCGCCTTGCAATAAGGCAAACTGTATCAATTTGTGCAGTTCTCGCCCAGTTCAGTTCTCGCCCTTATCCGTTAGCTAATGCTCTGCTCAAACATTGTAATCCTTACACCTTCTATTTTTCAGTTCATACGTGTAGTTGCTATGAATATTTACATATTATTTTTTTCGTTTCTACTTCCTTTTCCTAGTTTATATTTCATTCAATTATGTGTCATGTCTGTACCAAGTAGTACCCCAAGATTGCACCCAACTGCACTCCCAAATCATCCTCTTCCTGTCTACTTCCTGTTTGACGTTGGAGTTTATCTGTTATTCATTCCAAAGTTACTAATTTCACTTTTATAAACGTTGTTATTATTCTTGCAGATGAGGATATTCACTCTGTTACTCGTTTTCCTGAGTGGTGCGTCAAATGCGCACAAAGTACTCGTCTACAACTTGAAATTCGGCCATTCGCACAGTAATTATCTTGGAAATGTCGCTGATCTACTTGTGGACGCGGGACACGACGTTGTAAGTTAAAGCTTGCAAAAAGTATTGTCACTGCATATATTAATTAAAAACGAAGTCCTGAGGGAGAGCACGGCTACTTGTTACTTTGCTATGCGAATCCGATGCATGTATCTAAGGATTTAAATTTTATTTCAATTCAGACTTCTCTCATCCCCGAGATAGCGTCTGAGCTCAAAGATGGCACCACCAAGTCCAAGGTGGCGAGAGTTCCAGCGAATGCTGAAGCGGAAGCGTTACATAAACAATTCGGAACCGGTTAGCTTTTCTTCCTTCGTTAAAATTCATAACATTTCCGCAAATTTTAGGCGATATGGATTTCTTCCAGTTCTCTGAGCTAAGCCCGTTGATGCCACTTTTCGTGAGTTAATATAAAATATATTTTACCTTTACAAGATAAATCATTATTTAGATGAGCTCAAACGTAGGTTACATGTTCGCAAGGCAGTGCGAGGCAACGCTCGATTCAGGAGAAGTTGAGAAACTTCAGGTAACATTTTCATCAATCAAAACATAATAATTCTTACAGTATCTTTCGCCTTTTTAGAAGGAGTACTTCGATGTGTACATCGTCGAATCTTTCGACTCCTGCGGAATGAGTGAGTCATTATGATTAGGTATGATGGGAAAATGGGGAGAAATCATAAATCACAGAAAATGCTATTTCTGGATCATTTGTGATGCATATTCCATGGTTAAATTTTATTGAAATTCTAGATTTCAGTGCTCGCCCACCTTATCCAGCCACGTGCTGTCATCATGACCTCAACAATGTTGCTGCTCGGGGAACACTTTGATGAACTCGGCGTGCCCCTTGCGATCAGTTATAATCCTAGTGAGTTCAAGTATGGATTATAAATGAGTCTGGTTGCATCAAATACAAAATGCTACATAAGTGCTCACTATCAGTAATTTTTTCGGGGTTGCATGTGCCTTGAATTAACGGGCTGATTTTACCTTTTACATGACATGCATTGAAGGCGCACTGACCCGCTCGCTCGACGTTCACTCTATCACCTCCCGTGCCTGGAACATATTCTCTGAGCTGCTAACGAGAGTAATGTTCTCTGGCCCGAGAAACCAAGTGGACGCAGTGTTCAGAAGTCGCTTTGGTAGTGATTATCCGACTTTGAAGGTACGTTGTTTGATTTTTTGGCGTACTGGAAATAAGATTTCGAACCGTCCGATTAAAAGCAAATTTCAAATTTCAGGAAATCTCATCCAACGTCGCGTACGTCTTCACTAACACTGAGCCGCTGATCGATTTTGCGACTCCGAAGATTTCTAGAGTAATCGAGATCGGCGGATTGGGAGCGAAGGAACCGAAAGAGTTGGATGAAGTAAACAAGAACATATTATTTTAAATCACATAAAATACATAAAATTCATATCACCACATCTCAGATGAGTAATCACTAAGCACAGTACAAATAACTGGAATATTTCAGTACTGGACATCCATCATGACTCGCCGGCCGAAGGTCGTCTTGATATCATTTGGATCAATGGCAAAGAGTCACTTACTAGCACCATCCATCAAAGAAGGAATATTGAAGGTTGAGCATCAAGTAATTTTATATGAACAAAAATGTTCAGGTTGTATTTGCTTTCCCCTCAGTAACCTTCATCTGGAAGTATGAGAAGAAGGATGAATTCGCTCTTGGAGATGCTTCAAAGATTGGAAACCTCATTCTGACTGAGTGGATGCCTCAGAATGATCTGCTCAGTGAGTTCTAACGAAAGATCAAAGATCAAAGATCATTTTAGACCACCCTAATCTCGCTGTCTTCATCACTCACGGAGGCATGGGATCTGTGCAAGAGCTCACGTTGAGAGGAAAACCAGGTAACCAATTCTGAAGGAGATGATTTCAAGTCGATATCGTTTAGCTATTCTCGTTCCCATCTTTGGAGATCAACCAAGAAACGCAGCAATGATCGAGCACAACAAGCTTGGAAAAGTTTGCAAATCACTGATTCAGATAAATGTAATGGAAAAATGTGCTCAGGTTCTGAGCAAACGTGAGATTGGCAATCATGAGAAAGTCATCGCGCTACTGAAGGAGTTAATGGAGAATCCGATGTGATTTTAAAAAAATATCATGTTTCAAGATTCTGAAAGCTTCAGTTACGCTGAAAACGCGAAACGAGTAGCTCGAATGCTCGCCAAGAAGCCCTTCTCATCCAAGGAGAAGCTTTTGAAATATGTGGAGTTCGCCGCGGAATTCGGTAAGTTTCTTTAAGGTAAATTTCGGTTAGTGAATGGAATTTTTAGGTCCCTCCTCTGCCCTTCGTCCGCAATCTATTGACATGTCGTATATCGAATATCACAATCTGGATATCCTGCTTGTCGCATTCATTATTGCTATCGTAATTGTCTACGTATCTCTGAAATCGATTTGCATCGTGTTCAAGCGATTGAGAAAAACTAAGAAAGACTAATTGGTATGGTTGTTGATCGTATTATTAGTGAGCGAGTCGATAAATATATTATTTGATACAAAGAGTAAACGAATACGACTGAGTAACTGAGTCGAGTAAAATAACGTTGGCACTAGGGAAATATTGAATAGTTGTACTCACCCTGTGTAGCACAACGCCCAGTGATTTAGTGATCTCGATCATTCTCCGCCGTTCGCAAACGGATCAGCGGTACAAATAAACACACAATAAAAACAATTTTTTACGATATTGATTCACCAAAATAATTTTTCATATATTTCAATTGCATCTGCAAAAGCGTGGGAATTTTTCAACGTTTATAATTCGCTTTCCTCTCCCACATCAACCATTTCATCAACAATGAATCGAAGTGAGTGAGTGATTTTTTTTACTTTCGAAGCTAATAATTTCAGTCAAGCTGCTATTTCACATAGCATCCCTACTTCTGATGATGACTGCCTCTGAAGGCTCAGTAAGACATTACCAAAGACAAGAATAAGACGCATCTCCTCTTGTAGGACGCTTGTCAATGGTTTGGTACGGCTTGGTTCTGTGATCCTGATGACTGTCCGTCACACATGGTGGAAATTACGCGCATCAAGAACGGCGGATCGACCGCATTTGACTTTGGATCTGCGTGCGTCGTTATTAGGGTTCACGAAACGGAACGTAAAACGGAAAATCCGATCTTTTAATTCAATTATCATCTCATTCCGGAACGAATTAAAAACGAACAATGGTCATTCCGGAACGAGATGATTAAATTAAAATATTTCTTCGGCCGTTCCGAGAGCCGAACGATCAACCCTTGTCTTTATTCAACTGTGCAAATGATTTCTGTTAAATTTGCCTGATTTTTTGAGTCTTAAACTCATCACTCAAAAATGGAAAATTATGATGCAGAGGCTGCGTGTGGGGAAAGAAGATTCTTTGTTGCCGAAAAGAAGCCGTTCGCAAGGATATCAAGAAGGTTTGCTTTATCGAAAGATCAATCGAAATTAGATGGGCTCTCGAGTGTGTGGGCTTAATATTTTTTCGATAAATCAATATGTTTTCAGCACTGTTTTAAGTATGCCGAGGCGGCGAACGACGCTTTCAAGGAGTGCCCCACGGGAACCGTTGAATTATACTTCGACAATGCCGAGTGCGCATTTGAATATTTCGGTGTGCAAAATCTGGGAAACAAATGGGAACAATTCTAAACATTACAAAATTAGAACACAAATTATGTCAAGAACATTTGGGTGATCTTGCGAATAGCTCTGCGAGACAACAAAGATCAAATCAATTCAATATTTATTTCATTTAAATTTTTTTTAGATAATGGCATTCAGATCAAGCAATGGAATACCCACTTGCTGCGAGGAAGGAACAATCGCATACTAGTGATATTTTTGCATTTATTGCAAAAAGTCACCGAATAAATAAATGAATCTAATGATCCGTTAAGTTACATCTCTAATTTATTGCATTCGCACAGCTTTTCAAGATTTTTAAAAAAATATTTTAATAGAGGAATTTTTCAGGAAATGGATGGAACGGAATTTTTTGATACGCGTTTCTTGCAAATGCCCCTTGTAATCTTTTTCCCCGTTCATAATCTAAATGGTTCTCATGCAACGACGCCTCATCCCACCGCTTCTCATTCCTTTCTCGCACCTCTCTTCATTCTAGCGAGCTATTAACTGCCGTATGGCCTGCTAAAGGTCGATCAGAGGAGTGTCTCTCGATTATTATGCGCCTAGTGTGACATCGAAATGGCCAATAACTGGTAGACGGCGAAATAAAGTGGGTCGGGAGGGAGGAGGCGGGTCGATTGTAGAGTGCGCAATACGGGTCGCCGTCTCTTCATTTCACACACCTCTCTGACCGGTGAGAGAGCACGTGAAATGAAGAGACGGTGACCCGTATTGCGCACTCTACTCGATTGGCATCATTACGAGTTGCAATTACAACTGCGCGATTGTGTACGCGTCGTGATGTCTGTTCGACTGCATTGGAACGGTATTTCCAATGATGAAAGGCATTTCATCAGCGTGCAAATAACCACAAATCATACTTAATGTTTCGCAGACAATATTGAAAATACTCAGAACTTCCTGGTGCTGGAAACGAGCTTTGACATGAAAGAAAACAGTTTTCTAAACTATCAAGGGCAATTCTCAACGGTGAGCTTATGAGGAGAGTTTCCCCCAGGAAGGTCGCTCGGATTTGGATCGGGTGTAAATCAACACTGCTATTTCCTCAAACGAGTGAGAGTCACGAGGCCGTTCGTTGACTTCCGCTCAGGAAATTTTTCTCAAGTATGGACGCACTATTTTGCGGAAACATGGAGACTATAGCTTGAAATACGGACATCCATCTCTTCATTTTCCACACACTCTTGCCCACTCTAGAGTGTGGAAGAAGAAAAGCTCTGAGTTTGGCCAAACAGAAACAACGCAACCCCTGATCTTTGTGAAATTTGTGCAACGCCTATTGCTTGGTTCTTGCCCCGAATCATAACTACCAACCATATTCGATCATTACTCCCACCTCCCCTATAAGTGTCTCCTTTATGCGGTGCTCATAATTTCGATTATCGGTCAATTAGGTGCTACACCCCCCGACAATGTCGGTAACAATGTCGAAACGTTTTTACCACACTCCCGACGTTCCTATAAAGGACGAGAACACGAGATCTGACCTGAGGAACTCTCGGGCAGGTTACCGAGTTACTGTATCCTTGGAATCGTTTCTACTCTATCCGTTCTCATTAGCTATCTCACTTGCCGGGCGGAATTACACAACCATTCAAGTAGAGTGCGCAATATGGATCGGTGTCTCTTCATTTCGTATGCTATCTAACCGGCCAGAGAGATGATAGAGAGTGCAGAATGGAAAGACGATTACCCGTTTCGCACACTCTACAGGCAGGGAAGTGCGCCCTCCAAGCGCAATCTCTCGCTGCGCTGATTGATGAATAGGCATCCAATTCCATGGTCATCCTTAGCATTACAACAATTGGCTTGGGGGATTTTCTCGTCCTTGCCGGGTTTGCCCTTCACTCTTCCCCACTGCAGGCAGTTCCAGAGCATTTAGTCGAGAGTTGGGACACGAGCGTTGAGCGCTTGTGTTATTCCAAGTCAGTGATTGCGCTCCCTGTTAGCTCGATTAGCTAATACAAGCAAAGTCGCTCTTGAGTGCCAGACTTTCGCTTTCATGCGCGGTTTATCTTCGTGCATGTGTCTGTTTTACGCGTTATTGTTTTATTTTATAAAAGAATATTTAAGGATGGGCCGAGACTCTTCCTTCGCCAGCTTCGAGCAGGAGGAGCGATGGTACAGAGGAGCCACGGTGATTGGAGCAGGTAAGATTTTTCAATACATAGATAATTGTGCCTATAATTTCAATCTTATTTAGCGCCGTTTTCCAGAAGTCAATCATGCATGTTACAAGCTGATGTACATTCAGAAAGAGCTGTATTTTAAATTATATCACAATTTTTAATTATTTATCACGGTTGTTCTGTAGGAATGCAGTAATACCTGCCACAGGGTGATATTTTGCCCGAGTTTGAAGAACGTATTTGCCAATCATCGACCCTTTTTTTTGGCTTATCAACAGGAACCAAATGAGTTTCAGCGCTAAAATATCTTAAGGGGCGAAGCAAGTAAACGATTGGCTTCACTATCTACATCCGTTCCAACACATATTGAACATATTTTGCGACTCGGATTTCAATGATTTCAATAAATTCAATATTTCTCCTCTCAGGCATTTCCGCCCTCGCCCTCTTCACCGCCGCAGTCGTCCTGCCTCTTCTCGTAGCCCATCTAGGCACGAGCACGGCGAATCTCCAGGTTGGAAAGTTTCATTTGAATTTGGGCAAAGACCCCCATTTTGGGTAATTAAACTGACTTGGATGATTAAATTGTAACAAACTGAAAAGTTAAAAAAATTGCTGATGTCACTTCAGGAAGAGCTCGACTTCTGCACATCGACCTCGCACAATCTGTGGGATCAACTGGAGCAGGTGAGAATTATTAATTATTTTATTTCGATATCGCGAAGCTGTATGATTTGTCTATTGGTCATCGTTCACCGGAAGCGGTAATCATAAAAGGTAATGATAAAAGGTCTAACCGATTATTCACCCTTTTTGCAACATCACTTATCGCTAACTGATTGTGCTCGAACAAAGAAGCGAATAGCGACTAGGCGAGAGACCTTGGGTCGCGAGATCGATCATAAAATGATTAAGCGGAACCGCTGCTTAGATTATTACGGCCCGAGGTCGAGAAACGAGGTAGACTAGGTGGTGACCGTGAACGATTTCTGCTTGAAAAAAAATTAAAACAATAAAAGCAAAAGTAAATAATAAATTTTAACACAATCTGCAGCTCGAAGACCGTACTGGACACGAATCATCGCTCAGACGACAGAATTATCTCGTGAAGAAGGTTCCTTATATTTTGATGTTCTCCGCTAGAAGGTACTAGGTCGGATGATAACTTTAAGAGACTAGACAATGACATATCAAAGAACATATTGTAAAATAGTTCTCATATGACCCAGTGTCCCTTTAAAATATTCTTCAAGACCTAATCCGGAGTGCCTTAGTTAGGAATAATAACTATATTTTAGTCAACCCGCACCTCCATCGTTCCTGAGATCTCCAGTCGCGACAAGCGAAGCAGTATGTCACCTCAATTGCTTTTCGTACTTATGCCATTACTTCGCTTGTTAACAGGAGATTGTTAGTATGGTATGAATAGAATTTAACTATTTTCCAGTCCGCGTCCGTCGTCAGTACGGCGAGGCCGCGGCGCCCACCACCAAGGCGTCCATCTGCATCAAGGTGAGCATTCGTCCACAGAATTATCTATCGATTGAAATTCCAATTGAGCATGTTGTCTAAGCATTTCTCACATTTTCTCACAATCGGCGCAGAAACGCTGTTCTTCCTATTTGTATTCTGGTTGCGATTACATCAAAAGAACTCGAATTAACAACACGAATTTATGCCGACGAGTGCTGAAGAAAATGATTAGTGTTGTATTAAGATAGTAAATAATTGTTATTATTTCAGGGTGACCCAGGACCGCAAGGACCTCCCGGCTACGACGGTGCTCCCGGAAAGGACGGCAAGGCTGGTGAGTGTGCCTTTGACTCAGCAGTCGTAATCAGAAGCAGGAGTTACGTCAACGAATCCGTAAAAATGAAAACGAAGGAAAAAGTTCAACAGTATTGCTCCATATGGCTCTTAATTTTGTTCCAGCCAAAATTCACTTGGAATAAGTTTCATACTTCATTCAATATCTTATGAACGCGCTTACTTAGATTTCGGTGTAGTATTTTGTGAAAAAAAAACAATATATATACAGTTTTCGATAGAATCGTTATTATTTTGTATTTTCTTGGCGGGAGATTCAAAATCAATTACTAATTCTCCTCCAGGCCACGCGGGCACTCCTGGTGCTGACGCCGAGGACGGCATGGTCGTCTGCTTCGACTGCTACATCGGCGAGCCGGGACCACCCGGAAAACCCGGCCCAAAGGGAACGAGAGGAAAGGCCGGCCCCGGAGGCGCGCCCGGACATCACGGCAAGCCCGGATACAAGGTGCGTAGAATGATCAATCATAAAACTAATCAGGAACATATAAAAATACTTGGTAGTCATGTTGCTGGAAGACAATCCGCCATGAAACTTTGTCAACCCATGTGCTAGCCTCGTGGGGCGTTGTCGTACGACTGTGAAATAGCTTTACGTGGATATTCCTTTACTTTTACGTTTTTAACCTCCTGCCCTCATGCTCATGCTGGATTTACTAAAGTAAATCTTGCAGGGTGCTCCCGGCAAGCGCGGACCCGCCGGGCAGGACGGCTATCCTGGTCGACCCGGCAAGAAGGGCACCGATGGAGTCGTCGAGGAGGTTAATTTTCTAATATTTTTTAAACGGAATTCGACACTAAATTGCACTTCGACTTGTAAATCTGACAATATTTTCTACTTGAAACATACTCCAATCCACTGCAGGTCTACATGCGCCCTGGGCCCGTCGGTGCGCCCGGTCCGGCCGGACCGCGCGGCGACTCCGGCACGCCCGGTCTGCCGGGCAAGGATGGCGCGCCGGGCGCGCCTGGCGCCGAAGGCGCGCCAGGCCACGACGGCGCGGACGGCGGACGCGGAGCGCCCGGAGAGCCGGGCGCTGCCGGCCCCGCCGGCCCGACCGGCGGCTGCGGCCACTGCCCGCCCGCTCGACTCCCGCCAGGATATTAATCTACGGTCGTCAGACTCTCGGGACTCCAATGATCTCCTCCATCTTCGACTTGCCCCGTGTTATCCTCGTCTAGTCATGACTTTTGCCATTTTAGCGCACAGGCTAAAATACAAAGTAGAAAGTAGCGTTGCGGTTATGACTTTTTTCTGTTTTAGTGTTCATCAATAATTATAATTGTATGTACATAAAGGCTCAAAGATCGAAAGTTCTACTTCTTTTTAGTGTTCCTTTCACCTGCACTTTCTTCATGTTCCCGACACTTTCACTTCTTTCTCTGTTCCCCAGCTGCCCGGATCATCAATCGAGCGTGAAACATGGTGCTAATGCACTTATAATTCCACCCAGGAGCCATGATCTCCTGTCTCTTGTGTTCACTCACTATCTCGTTGGGTCTTTTTTTTGGGTCCAATGCAGCTTTCCGCGTTCGCTCAAGCAACTCGAGAACTTTACTAGAGTAGCACTAGAGCATCGTTTATTCGACAAAAAGTTGGCTGACCTCGAGATCCTGCGGAGAAAACACTATGAGCACTTAGAGCTGGCTGATATTTTGCCCGGGTTTGAGGAAAGTATTTGTCAATCATCGACTCTAGTTTGGCTTATCAACAGCAAACAAATGAGTTTCACCGCTATAATATCCGAATGATCTAAGAAATTGAAACGATTCCATCCACATTTTCTATACCTAACAAAATATATCTAACAATCTTTCGAACTTGGCAAATTTAACTTTCATGAGTTTCTTCTGCATGACCCAAGGATTCGTCAATAAATCCTCTTATGCCATCCAGCCTTGAAAGCGAAAGTTCGCCTGTTGAGATCGGTAATCCTACCCTCTTCTCTCGACTTTTTGTTCCCTTCCTAGTTCAAGTACGGTTTTTGCGCCCCGCGGGCGTATGTTGCGCATAATCTTATTACAGTCTAGGCTAAAGTTTGGGAGTTACTTTGGCTAACTTACTACGAATAACGTGCCACTTCCCACCAGCAATACGTCAATCAACGAACAAAGCGCGTTTCGATTCCTTGGGTTCAAGTGGCAGTCCGGGACAATGAGGCTACTTCCGCTGTGTTCGGCAACACACTCGAAAGAGCGGAAGGAGATCAAAGAGCTGAATGCCATTCTCGAGAGAGCAAGGTTTTGAACTTTCTCGATTCCGAAACCCACTTGCAATGAGCCGAGAAGCGCTGAAGTGTTCTCGGACCCGTGATGAAAACTAGTGGTACTAGAGACGTTTTCAAACCACAAAAAACTCGCACAAGCAATGATCGGGAAACGACTGACCCCATGCAGAGATGTTTGGGTCAAGAACAGCACTCGACACAACTACATGGGTAAAACTGCAATAATATGTTTGTTCGAGATCTAAGGAACCTGCGACTTGTCCTTTCACTCGCCATCATGAAATTTTGTGTACAACATATCGCTCTGAATCTTTCATTACGAGGTCAGAGTTTTAGCCACTTTATTGAGAAAGTGAAACACATGGGAAATCCAGAAATGCTGACTTTGGTCCCTCGATTCCGCCCAAATTGAACGACAGTTCATCACAGGCTGAATACCCTCGCATTATTCCGTTTCGAGGCAACTTTTCGTCCTTACTCAGCGACATCCCGCAGGGTAAGGAAAGGGGAAAAGCTATTGTGCGCCATTATCCCCTTACTCAATGTCTGTCTAGGCAGCGCCTCAGGATTGCCTTGATAGAAGTGAATCACGAGTTTTTTTACCTTCAACCTTTCGGAATATAACAGGATGCAAATCCTGCGTCCACAAACGTCTTTCATTTGAGTCGGCAAAGAAAGTTTTCTCCCGGTTTGGCACCAGCAAAGAGTCGATGCGCAGACTAATACGAAAATCTAAATCGCCATTTTTCTGATTGGCGTGTAAAACGACGGTGCTCAAGTGACCCTACTCGATACTATGGCAGTTTCCGAGGTGAAAAACATGGCAAGAAACTCAATAGATAGGCATCACTTTTTCGGCTAGTCGAGTCTCTGATCAGAGCTAACACACCAGTATCTTGTTCGAAACAACTGCAAATATGAGATCAAAGATCAAATCCCCCGATTCCTAGACTTTCGCAATTGCATCCCTGCCCGCTCCACCCGTTCATGCCCCTTGACAGTTACTGCCGCTCTAACCTCTCGTCTTTCCAAAAGGGGTGAATTATCCTGCGGAGAAAGGTGGTAAATCCTACACTGTTGGCAGCCGTTTTTCCTCAGCGCGAGCGAGGACTATGGTGGGGTTAGCTGAATTACCTCGAGGACCGGATATACGTGTCATTCAACCGGGAGGTGAAACACTTGACTGACTCTCTCAATTTCACGTGCTCTCTAGCTGTCTCTGATCGTGATTGAACATTCGAAAATGGAGATGAGCCTGCTATTGAAGTGAGCATAGCGGTTTGTGTAGGCAGCTTTGACAAAGGGCGCGCAATGGCAGCAAAAAGGGCATTGGTTAATACTCAATCGCAGCTGTAAATTGAACGATGTGATGACGTTTGTTTTGACTGACAGCGGGTGACAGCGGGCTTTGTTCTCGAAATGTATCGCAATTTGTGAGATTGGATCTTTTGCTCTATCGTTTGATCGTTACAGTCAGCGACTCAAACACTATTGTATTCTTGGAAGCAAAGCTAAACTCGACTGCAACACTTTATTGGCATGCATAGCTTACTCGGTTTTGGAGCCCGCGCTCGCGCGAAATGGTGACGGTTCTTACAACCGATACAACCGTCTCTCAATTTTTTTGGTTCCCTCACTTTGCCTAACTGGCAAGATAGCATGCAAGACTGAGAGTGCGAGGAATATTGCCGGAAACCGAAATTCCGTACTCGATGTTTGTTGGGGAATGAATGAAGAAGCAGTGAAGCTAAGGCGCAAATAGTCGGCAAAACAGCGCCAAAGTAAAGGAGTTTTACCTCAAGATCACGCGATTTACAAGAGGAATGCTAGGCAGTTTCCTGTCATGGTTTAGAGTGGGTGCGAAATTACGGCAGAATGGAGCGGAATCGATTAATAGAACGTGTATAATATTCTGAACTTGAAAGAAAGACACCGAATTATCAATTGCCTGCTAATATTCTGAAAGGTTTGAAATTATTTTGCGAAATACAGCTGACACAGAGATATTGCAGCCATCAATAATCACGCGCCATTAGATCACCTGTGAAACACAACCAAACCTACGCAAGTTTGCCAAACGCGCGAGCAGAAAAATGGCACCCTAATCACTTCGACATTTCCAACTCAACTGCTTTACCTACTCAAACAATGTGCTCAAGCAAAAAGAGAGGTACTAATGGACTTTAGCCGGTCCCCCTAGGCTGCTTGTTTTCTCGAGTTTACACTGTGCCCTTTTTCGGCCACTGCCCACTCCCCTCACGGCAACATCATCGAGTTTAATGTCTCTCGGCCCACGCATATACTCAGTTTTACCCCAAAACTCTCCTCGAATTCCATACTCTCTCGCTTTCTCTGACTGCCTGCGCTCTCTTGTTATCGCACGAACTCTGCGCCGCCGCCTCAGGTCTTTTTGCCTCTCGCTCTGTCCCGCAGCCTCTCCCCTTGCTTGCCCTAACCCCAATAGTAGTACCGATCCCGCCCCCGATGCGTGGCTTCATATAAAAGCGCCCGCCGAAGGTCAGGAGCCATCAGCGCAGCTTCCTTCTACATACAGTATCCCACCATTGAGTTTACAGTTTACCTTTTTATTCCAATATCAAGGTCTGGGCCTGAGTGGATATTCTTCTTCCGTTTATCAGTATCACTTGCACACATTTAGCCCATGTCTTAGAGTACTTTAGGGAAAATATGCGACGCGCTCTCTTGACAACTTTTTTCCCTACCTCTTGCAAGTTGTCGATCACAGGTCGCCATTGTTAGACCGTGCCCCTCACTAAACCCTCCTCTTTTCAAGAGCTTGCCATTCTATCGTTTCCTTCCTCTCTTGGTGCAGTGATCAGGCCCTTTTCGCAGTTGGCAAGTGGTCATAATCCCCCTTTCTTTCTATTTTAAATCGATTTTGACTCCAGACCCCATCCAATCTGCAACTTTCGCGTTCACCCTGATTTGAAACATCCCCCGGTAAGAACTAAGCGATTCCGCCCATCCAATCTTCCCTAGTCATGATCTCACCTCTCCCCGGGGTCCTCCCAAATCCAATTCCACACGCCCTGCCCATAAGGAGGGACCACTCTGTACTTCTCCTTTTCCCATGTCCAGTTGTGTGTGTTGCATCCATAGCAAAAGCGAGAGAATGCATCACATCTCAGCAAGACCCCTCTACTTTATTGATCCCTGTCCCCAGTCGTTCCTTACCCCCATCCCAGGCTGTTAATACCGGTACTCTTATTGAGCATGTGGGACCATAGGATCATTGACCCGCGTTTTCGCTTCGGTTTACGTGCTATTTTACTGGTGAGAATGGAGAAATAGTGAGGGATGTGGGGATGCAGGCCGGCTTGCTCCACTACACTTGAGATCCTGGTTATTGCGGGTGGTGTGGATTGAGCGTATGCGATGCGCTCGCGCATTTTCACTCTCACTGTTCGCTGTTTTTCCGTGCATAATCGCATTATTTATATATTAAAATATAATAATAATTAAATATATATATTTAAAGATGACCGGGTACGACCAGGATCCCAAGGAGGCAGTTGCGCGCGCCGATTCGCTGAGGAGGTACCTTTTTATCTATCCTTATTTTCTTTCCTGGATATGTTTCATTCGTTTATCAAATTCGAGCAATTTTAATATTTTTCGATCATATCGTGCTGCTTCTGTACAATTTAATAAAAAATTTAAAACCCATTCAATAAAGTCAGTTCTCGATACCTGCCCACCGTACCGCTACCGTATCCAGGTTGGCCTTCTTCGGCATCGCCGTGTCCACCGTGGCCACGCTGACCGCCATCATCGCCGTGCCCATGCTCTACAACTACATGCAGGTATACGGTAGTCTGGTAGATCGATAATCGATCGATAACTGATATTCTACCGTAACCTACCGTAATCTCTTTGCAGCACGTCCAGTCCACCCTGCAGCAGGAGGTCGACTTCTGCCGCCACAGGACCGACGGACTCTGGGGCGAGTACGGACGGGTATGTGGCTACAGTAATCTTACAGTTTTTCCTCATTAGCCCGTATTTCTCCAGTTTTGCACAATCTAGGAAAATCGCTTTGCAATGAGACATTTCATCTTGCGTTTTGGATATGTTTCAGAGATGAATTAATTCAGAGTGGAACTTCTATCAACAGTGTTATGTAGAAGGGGTGTTGAAAATATTAAATGATGTTCGAATTTCGCAACTTTCCCCATCCATGCCTAACTGGACCGTTTCCGCCCCTCTGTTCATTACTATTCAAGTGCCGTTGGCAATCAATTCGAAAGTGCAAGGGATAGCCCCATTTCACCAAATCTCCATTTCAATGGCCCCGTTACGCCTATCCTTTCGCAATCCTTTCCTCTTAATGATATCCCATTCTGGGAACATTCCCCCCAGGACCATACTGGTTCCTCCTCTGGTCCCGTTTAGGGTGATCCTCGTGACACAATGACTTATGACCTGCCTAGTCGGTGCCAAACAACCGTAGCGTGTTCACCACCCCGTTTAGAGCTACCACCTTGTGCCCCGGGGCGTCCCGGCTCCCCGGAGAGTTGTGGCTTCTCTGGAATGCTAGGGATCGTAGGGAACAAGGAGACACTAGCCCTGAGGCGTGAGCGAATCCCGTTTCGGCACGGAAGAAAAACTCCGGGCGGTCTTATGGTTTTCTCCGGGGTCGTTGACAGTTGACATGCGAATAAGAGGGTTCGAGGGGCGAGAGTGCGGCGCGGGAATTAGGACTGGTTTAGCCCGCTGAGAAGGCCACATGCGAGTTGTTTGCGCATAGTATGGCTATTACCTACTCCCCCATTCGAGCATGGCAAAAAGCGAACACTTTGCATTGAAGATTCAATGAAGATTCAAAAAAGTTTGAGTTATGGTATAGCAATCATAATAATAATAAAAATATGTAAATATATATTAAAATAATATATTTTCAGTACGAGAAGATCAAGGGAGTGCAGGGCCGTCTGAAGCGCGAGGTTGGTTGCATTTCGAATTTAAAGATCACAGATCAGAGTTCAAAGATCAAAGATCACTTCATCCAGGTTTCCCACCGCTCTTCCGGCTTCTCCTCTCAGTCCAAGAGAGCTCGCGCTCGTGGTGCCAGCACCTACGGCGGCTCGGGCTACGATGACGCACCCGTTGAGAACTTCCCCTCGTCTGGAGGTGATTTATTCAAAAAAAATAGTTGAATTGAAATATTTAAAAAAATCGGAATGATATTATCAACCCATTTCGATCATTCTTGAACTAGAACCCTTCATGAAACATATCGAATTCCAGGATCGTGCTGCTCTTGCGGAGTCGGAAACGCCGGACCCCCTGGCCCTCCCGGAACCGACGGAAGACCCGGACAGGACGGACTCTCCGGAAAGGTACCGTATCATTTCATTCTACCGTTACCCAGTAGAAAAATTTGTTTATGGCTTGAAATTACCGTAAACACATTTACGGACATCTGAAGGCGACTTTAGCAGAGTATCGAGCACTAATCACTCACGAAAAAAAACAATAATATTAATAAAATATATTATTGCAGGACGGACGCCCCGGAAACGACGCTCAGCCTGGACAGGAATCGAACGAGGGAGACTTCTGCTTCGACTGCCCCATCGGCCCCGCTGGACCCGCCGGCCGACCCGGACCCAAGGGACAGCCCGGACACCCCGGATCACCCGGCAAGCCCGCCCAGTCTGCTGGACGTGGACGCCCCGGACCCCCTGGTCCTCCTGGTCCCGCTGGAAACGACGGCCAGCCTGGTAGAGCTGGACAGCGCGGAGCCCCTGGAGAGGTGAGATCTGGAACTCATTTGAGCTGTAGCAGTACCTATCTTCTGAATGCATGTAAAATTCAGTGAGAGTTCTGAATATTCTGAATAGTTCTACAGAATAGTGACAGTTCTGAATACTCCCTTAATCAGAGCATTTTCAATATTAAACCATTCAGGTCATCACGGTTCCCGGCCCCAACGGACCTCCTGGACCCACCCGGCAAGCCCGCCCAGTCTGCTGGACGTGGTCGCCCCGGACCCCCTGGTCCTCCTGGTCCCGCTGGAAACGACGGCCAGCCTGGTAGAGCTGGACAGCGCGGAGCCCCTGGAGAGGTGAGATCTGGAACTCATTTGAGCTGTAGCAGTACCTATCTTCTGAATGCATGTAAAATTCAGTGAGAGTTCTGAATATTCTGAATAGTTCTACAGAATAGTGACAGTTCTGAATACTCCCTTAATCAGAGCATTTTCAATATTAAACCATTCAGGTCATCACGGTTCCCGGCCCCAACGGACCTCCTGGACCCCCTGGACCCGCCGGCCAGCCCGGATCAGCCGGACAGCCCGGTCAGCCCGGCAAGTCGCGCCCCGGACCTCCCGGACCCCAGGGAGACTCTGGAGCTGATGGAAGACCCGGAGCACCCGGACAGGACGGACAGCCCGGAGAGCCCGGAGCTCCAGGAAGCGGCGGTGGATGCGACCACTGCCCTCCTCCTCGCACTGCCCCCGGATATTAAGCTATCGTACCCTGCATGTCTAGTCGCTAGCATATCTTCCATTGGAGTCTTTCCCCCGTCAACATCTCGAACACCGACCTCAAATCCCCGATCTTCATCTCTTTCCCTTTCTGTACTGTACTTTACCACATTCCATGCCATTTCACACTTTACCGCTCCTACTTTCGTTGTATTTCACTGTATTTGTTTCTGCAAGAGAACACCAGCGCAATCGATAAAGTCGTGGCGTTTCAATCGAGCAAAGACAATGCTTAAAAGATCCCTCAAAACCCTCAAATTTTCGAAATTCGCCAGTTTCAATATCTCTTCAGCGGATCTCTGCCCTTGCTTAGTTTGGGAGAGTCCTTGCTCTTTCTTCTTTCAGATCGACAAGATTACTTGAAATATGAGGTTCACTCATCCAATGGCATGATTCTCACTGAGAACTTTGATCCCAGCTGTACCAACTCTCACTTTCCAAGGTAGTAATAGTGAGAAGACACTTAGGACAAGGAAGAGATCCAAGTCAAATGGACAGATTGGCATCAATAGAGCGGAAAATTGGACATGATTCGCTTACTCCCAGAAAAAGCGATCATATGGTTGTGGACACATGGGAAAAAAGTACCGTATCAGTGAGCCTTGCTACCGTAACGTGCTGATCAGAATTAGACAAAAAATAGACAATTGTAGATACTTGCAGGGTAAACTACCGTATATGTAAGTAACGCTAATTTTGATATAAAAAAAAGTTGTTAATAAATATTGTGGATTCTGGGAACGAGTATCGTATCAGTTACCGTAACCTAGTTGATTGAAATAACGTGTTGATAGCAAAAGTGAGCTACTGTGATCCTGTCGATTGTAATCAGTTGTTGATAGAAAACAATAGCTTACTGAAAAAATTGTGAATACTGTGTGAACGCTACCGTAACACTGCACTACCTTCAGAGAGGTACCGTGACCTTATTGCTAAAAATAAGGGATCAATGTTCACACCCGTTTCATCACTCTTCTCAAGCTTCGTTGCAAGTTCCGTTCCTTTCGATCCTTTTCTCCACCCTTTCTCTTCTCTCAACGAATACTTCACAATGGAAGATTTACGACTTCGATTGAGCTGCGCACAAAGATGAACGCTCGCTGAGTAGATCAATAATGTGGCTTAATCAATATGACTAATAGTAATTGATCAAATAAATCACAACCCCTATTCATGAACTGCTGAAACTCAAACCAATTTGGTTTGCGAGAGTTCTCACATTTAATTGTAAATATTCTTGAGTCTACTCGCGATGGACTCTGCCTTGGTCGATCAATAATTCAGCCAAAAGTCGATTTCATTGAGAATTATTATTTCTGTTTTTTTAACGAATACGACCATCAATTTTTAATCAGCAACCTTTATTCCAAATTCATACACTGTCGAAACTCAACCAATCTGCTACTAAAGCATACTTGTAATTGCTGCCTTTTTCAAATAAAATATTACCTCTTCATTTTGAAAATATGAAAAAAAGAGATCACGGAATGAAAATGCGAAGCCACTGGTTGTTTCAGTCAATTTGACTGTACAGCTTGTTGTCCATCAATGTATATTATTGTAAAATTTGAATTACTAAATAAAGCAGTAGTTGAAATAGTTTGCTAATGAATGTATGATAATAATGAATGAGTGTATTTCTGTATAGTGTACCGCATAGTGAAACAAGCGGAATTGTTCATCAATCGGCTTTATCAGCACAAGATAGAAATTAGGTGAAATAAATAAATTATGGGCCGCCATGGCTCGATGACAAGAAGATGGCAAGAGCGAGGGCTGCGAGCGAGGATGGTAGCTCGCTACCGTACCCAGGATACACTTTAATATCCGGGGGCGGTGCGGGGAGGGGGGCAGTGGTCGCAAGATCCCTTGGCTCCATCGGATCCAGGGGCTCCCTTCTCTCCGGCCTCTCCGGGTGCTCCGGGGGCTCCGTCCATACCAGCCTCTCCCTGGGGTCCCTGCTGTCCGTCGCGGCCGGGGTTTCCGGGGCGTCCGTCGGGGCCGGGAGGTCCCTGGGGTCCAGCCTCTCCGGGGGCTCCAGGGGGTCCGGGGGGAGCGGGCACGGTGCGAACGGTTCCAGGGGCTCCGGCCTGTCCGGGCTGTCCGTCGTTTCCGGGGGCTCCAGGGGCTCCCTGAGGTCCGGGGGTACCGGGGGATCCGGGTCTGCCAGGGGGTCCCTGCTCTCCGGGCTGTCCTCCAGCTCCGGGGGCTCCCTTGTGTCCCTGGGGTCCGGCGGGTCCGGGTGCTCCAGCGGGGCAATCGAAGCAGAAGTCTTCAGGGCGGGGAAGGGCGTGTTGCTCAGTGGCATCGGGACCGGGCTGTCCAGGCTGTCCGGGTCTTCCATCGTGGCCGGGAACTCCGTCCTGTCCGGGGGCTCCGGCGGGACCAGCGGGTCCAATACCGCAAGAGCAGCACTGAGTGGAGGCTCTCTTGGCACGGGGAGCAGTGGAAAGACGGTGAGACTCGAGCTGGAAAGGGTACGGTAATGACGGACACTGTATATTTAGCCTGTTAGCAACAGTATGCTAACGTAATCACTAAGATTCCGTACCTTGGAGTACTCTCCCTTGAGGGTATCGGCGCGGATGCGGCAGAAGTTGATCTCGTCCTGGAGGGTGGACTGGACGTTCTGAAAAGAATATCGATTAGAAAAGTCAGTTGCTGATAGACCAAAGTGGATTACGGTAGTCGAGTTGGCGTACCTGCATGTACATGCAGAGCATGGGAACGGCAACGATGGCCGTGAGAGTGGCGACGGTGGAGACAGCCACTCCGAAGAAGGCGAACTTCTTCACGGAGTCAGCCTCGATCAGCTTTGCCTTCTCGTCCATGGCTGTTACTGAATGGAATCAATATTTAGAAGTATTTGGTGATGGGGCACAGTAGTAGGAACGACGCGAGGATGATATGGCGTATGAATAGTGATGAGGAGGTGGGAGATGAAGGAACAAAGGATGGAACGAGTGGGAGAGCCGAGTCATGCTCACCCCCTCAGGGACTTGGCAAGTGAGGAAGAGTGAACTGAGGAGCGGCAGGGAGGAGAATAAGAACGATATGGATCGGCTAAGAACACGCCCCGGGCCGCTTTTTATTTTTGGGTTTTTGCCCAAGGTTCCTGACATGCGCTGAACGCCTATCTCACCTTCCACAGCCTATCACAAGAGGCGTTTTTTGCACGCGCGCGCGCTGCGCAAATCGGGTCGATTTGTACAGGATCTCTTTGTTTGATAAGTCAGGATCTCTTAGATGATAAGTCAGGATCTCTTAGTTTGACAAGCTCCCTGACCGAAAAGAGTCCACCTTTCACCTGCTGCATTCCAATCATAAGCGATCCTAGCGTTCCGCGCATTCTTCCTTAGCCAGAGAAAGGGAAAGTGTTTGATTGATGAGGGACGGCGATATTTCGATTTTCTTCGCGCGCTTGGGATGGGAATATGGGATAAACGGGATGGGACAGGCGTGAACGCTCCTTTATTGAGATGCTTACTGCCCACACTGTCGTTTGTCATGGACAGAAAAATTCAGAATCGGGTTTAATTACCCAAAATAGGCAAACTTTTTGAATATCTAATCGTTGGTAGCTACTTCAAATTCAAAAATGTTTTTTATTAGTAGGTCACGGCGAGATATCGTAACTGATGCTTCGAAGGCCATGTTCTTGTACAAGTGAAACGCATCTGAACAATTATCCTCAACCTGAGCTGCGTAGCGATCAAAGGACGAACCGGGCAATTTCCAAACGGCGCTCTAATGCCCGGAACGGGATAACAGGCGCAAAAAACAGCGCACTGCATAACGGCACTAATGAGATTGACGGCGCACATAATTCTAATTCTAATTTATTGCGCAATTTAAATTATGCCCCTCCACCAAAGTCTAGAGGAGTTCGTCCTTCGCATTTAGTGTTTTCCAAGTGAAAGTAGGCCATTTCCTATCTCGGGAATGAACTGAAATTTTGCGTGCGCTTCACTTGCAAATTCGATGGTTTGAGCCGATCGGGGAAAGTCCCCCCCCCTCTCAGTTGAAACGAAAGAAAGGGAAAATGCCGGGATCATCAGCTGGAGGAGAGGAGAAAAGGTCAGCGCAACCTAACGAGTATCTTTCGGCGAGATGAGGGGGGATGCTCTCCAAGATTTGCATGCTATCTCCAAACTCGGGCCGGCTAGAGACTATGGGTAATAGGGATAGTCAATCAAATCCGGGATGCGGGGATGATTTCCTTGTTCTTCCATCCTTTTCCCCTGCACAACTATTGATCGACTGCGCGGCAAATTTGAGGTGACATATTAGGCGCTGGCGGGGCCGTTTTTGTGGGAAGGAATACTCGATTAGCTTCAAAATTGCGTTGCGTCATCATGTATTGTTTCCCTGATTGGTTCCAAGGATTGTCAGGGACATTCCTACTTCAAGGCTTGATGATGAAAGACGTGTATGAAATGTAGAGAGGCTAATATTTGGAGCTCTAGTGAAAGTCCCTCGAAAAGCCGCCGATCAACCGATTTAGCTGCTACTCTCGCAGTACTTATTGGCTCGTTCAGCGAAAGCGGTCGATTACTGATCTAGAGAGTACCGAAAATCGAGAGGTAGTGGCTAACGCCCAGTAAACTGTTTGTCAATGGCATATTATCGAGTTGCACTCGCTAGCTAATTATCGATAAGTGATGCTGAACTACCCACGCACTAAAGAAATGCAAAAGATCAAAGATCAGAAATAACAAATCCAAGATACCGAAGAAAGACAATAAAAGGCAGAAGAGAACGATTTGATGATTCTTCCGAAAACAGCTTGGATTATATAGCAGCGTGGAGGGGGTTGGAAGATCGGCGATGGTCTGGATTTCGCAGTTCTTTATTTACACTTGCCGTTCAGAGATAGCTAGAGAACAGGCGAAATGGAGAGGTTCAGTTCTGCTTCGACAGAGAAAGGGGGACAGTGGCCGGAGGATAGTCTCAAGATTACGGTTGGCGAATGAAAAAAACACTCCTCATTCTGCATGCTATCTAGCCTAGCATACCGGTGAGAGATCACGCGGAATGAGGAGTGCATTCTCTTTATTTGCCATAAACTCAAGATTACGGCGTAGACTGTTTTTGCACCATTTGTTGTTTAGATCGTCCTTGATAGCAAAGACAATGATCTGGTTTAATTTCATTGAACTGTTCAGGCGAGTTTGTGAGAATAACTAGTGTTTTATTCGAACTTCCACAGAAACATATCGAAGACTTTTTTTGAATATTTGAAATGGAATTGAATTTATCCGTTATAAATGTGTTCATTCTATTTCTCCGTTGGACTGATAAAGTACTCAACAACAATTTCCTTTCCCAGTTCATGATAATCATTGATTGGTACCGCCAATCGAGTGTGAAGAATTTCTCACTTCCACGTTTGCAAGACAATTTCGACCCATTTTCTCGAAGATTTGACTTTGTGTCAGGGCTACCGTTTTGCACACGATTTCCAACTGCATTCTTTGTTCATTAGCTCGAAAACAACAGCGAAGTAGCTATCGCAGTATCGGCAGAGGTTCCACCGGCCGCGCTGTCAAGGTTGCCGAGAGACCGTGTGCTTTTAGGAGACGGCAGACGGTCAAAGACACCTAGAGACAAGCCGAAATCGAGAGAGTTTTCGTCTCGCATTCAAAATATGCCCAGCTCGCTCTCCGCTATTCGTGGCAGCTCACAGTGTCCTAAACCGGACACTTTCTCTTCCCTTCTCTTCCCCTTTCCCCTCTCCATCTCAGAGCTATCACAGACAACGCCCAAGAATTGATAGGGGGAGAAAAAACGATGAGCTAAGATAGAGAAGAGAAGAGATGAAGCTGAGAGCGTCCTTGGGTACTGTCAATGATCATTCTCCGAGTAGTAAACACATTGTGTGAGATTCAAACGACTTTTCCCACATTGGGGTGTGTTGTACAGTAGCAAAAATGCAATTGAATTTCGAAAGATTTTATTCTCTCTTCGAGAAGTTGAGAGTAGCAGTATACAAAACGGCAGTGATGGCGGGGTGCACAAACAATTTTCAGAAGGACATAATCTAATATCCGGGGGCGGTGCGGGGAGGAGGGCAGTGGTCGCAAGATCCCTTGCCTCCGTTGCCTCCGTCGTTTCCGCGAGATCCGGGAGCTCCGTTCTGACCGGGAAATCCATCAAGTCCGGGCTCTCCAGGCTGGCCGGGCTGTCCGTCGCGGCCGGGGTTTCCGGGGCGTCCGTCGGGTCCAGCGGGTCCCTGGGGTCCGGGTCCTCCGGGGGCTCCGGGGCGTCCAGCAGGAGAGGGCTGAGTGCGGACGTTTCCGTCGCGTCCGGGGTTTCCGGGCTGTCCGTCGTTTCCGGGGGCTCCGGGCTGTCCGGGGGCTCCAGGCTGTCCACGTCCTCCGGGTCTTCCGGCGGATCCAGCGTCTCCGGGGGCTCCGGGGGCTCCATCGGGTCCCTTGGGTCCGGGGCTTCCGGGGGCTCCAGCGGGTCCAGCGGGGCAGTCGAAGCAGAAGTCGGAGGCAGAGGGCTGCTGGTGGTTGTCTCCAGCGTCCTGTCCGGGGGATCCGGCCTGTCCGGGCTGTCCGTCGTTTCCGGGGGCTCCGTCCTGTCCGGGGGCTCCGGGAGGTCCGGCGGCTCCAACTCCGCAAGAGCAGCAAGTGTAGGCGGTCTGACGCTTCTCACGGGACATCTCGGCGGTGCGGAAAGAGTCGAGCTGCAATGGGGGTACGGTAATGAGCTGTACTAGTTGGATTGTGGTAGCCTGGTGCCTGGTAGCCTGGTACCAGTTGTGGTTCCGTCGCTTACCTTGGTGAACTCGCCCTTGAGGGAGGTGGCGCGGGTACGGCAGTACTGGAGCTCGTCCTGGAGGCCGGACTGCACGTTCTGTAAGAAGGAATCGATTAGTGAAAGCTACAGTATCCCATAAAAGTCAGTTATCGATAGGCAAGTGACGGGCTACCGTACCTGCATGTACATGCAGAGCATGGGGACGGCGACGATAGCCGTGAGAGTGGCGATGGTGGAGACAGCCACTCCGAAGAAGGCGAACTTCTTCACGGATTCAACTTCGCAGTCGGTTTTCGACATGGCTATACCTGGAAACGGTTGAATTGGTACGGTATAAGGAGTACGGTAAGGCACAGAACGCTAGAGAGAAGAACTGGCTAAGGAAGGCAGTAATGTGAGTATCGGTTCGGGCGTTCGGGCTTTTATACGACGGCCTCGGTCAGTTTTGGCCACAGTTACTGCGAGCGTCCGGCACTCGGGCTAGATAGAAGGGAAACTTGAGAGGTGCCGGGCGGCGAGAGCCGGGAGATAGCATCGAGTTTCGAAGAGGTTTCCGCCCGGAGATTAGTCATGGAGAGGGAGAAGCTACTCTCTTGATGAAAGGAATTCATTAAAAACGGCCGATGAGAAGCAGTTTCGAGAGGGTTAGCTTACTTGCAGATGTATTTGCTGTAATTTCATCATATTCATGTCAAGCATTCAAACGATATTAACGATCACAATTGTCAAGGATGCGACTTTGGCCATTTCTTCACCATATTTGTGTGGAGTATCGATTTCATCATAATCATCCACTACTCAAACGCTCATCAAGGAGTCGACTGCAACTATTGTGCACCCATGCTCGCATGGAGTCTCTTCAAGTATTGTATTCTTCCATGTTCTCAATCGATATTCATCCGACTTTATCATTTTCTTCTTCATCTTCGTGTGAAGTATCGATTTCATCAAACTCATCAAGTACTCAATCGATATCCACAGTAAAGCTCATCTTTGAGTAGGCTGCAGCTAGTGTTCATTTTTACTCGTATGGAGTCACAAGCACTGCTCAAGCACTCAGTAAATATTCATCCAAGGCTTTGCTTTATCCGATAAGTAGTTGGCGCAAATGAGAACCTGAAAAATGATGTATCGGGGCTTTTGTTTTTCGTTTCCCTCCGGTGTTCATTCACATCTCATTAGTTCAATCGACTTGGATGCCCGAGGCTCAGCTCTCTTCCATCTCCATGATCTTCGACTCCTCTAACACCCAATGGATCAGTGCGGAAAGTGAGAGTATCTCCCTGTATTGTCCCTATCTCGCCGCTCGGATCTCTCCCCCTCTTCTCCTCTTCATCTTTCCAAGAGGAGAAAAGTTCAAACGCCTGCCCTTTGTCTCTATTCCATTCACTTGACAAACACCCTTGATGATTGAAGGTGATATGGCCCCCGCTATCAAGGCCTTATTCTACGTCACAGCTACCGTATGCTGTACCCAGGGCGAAAAAGTATGACCTACGGCATGGTTGAGGGACAAGAGGGAAAGATCACCCGTTGTAAAACGAGCCTCGCATTCCAGAGCATTCCACGACCGTGAAAGCCCATCAAAACATTGAGATGAAACGGGGCAGACAAGCGAAATTAATCCGGCCCCAGCTGTTCCCAGCATAGTAAATGTACTCACTGAAGGGAGCAGGCAAAGATCCCAAGCTAGAGTCATTAAAAGACGTAGACGCTAAAGAAAATCCTAGTAAAACTACAGACTCAAAGAAGAACACCGTCACCGTGAGATGCCTTGGTATCAAATCAGCCCTGAAGGTGCTCCAGTTTTCCAACCCGAAGTACTTTTGTAATGAATTCGCTCGAAAAGTACCAGCGAAATGTGGCAGCTACGTTTGAGATTTGGAAATCAATCCCTTTAGTGATTCGTCAAGCTACTAGGCAAGATCAACCTACACCGACTAAGTTATTGATGCATCAGTAGTGTTTGAAGCAGCTACATGTCTAGATCAATTTCGACATCAATCAATGCCTTCCTAAGGTTTCCTAACATCCTAAGGTTTCGGTTACAAGGGTTTGATCAACCTACCGTGCCCATCATTTCACAGCCCAAGGGGCTCATCCCCTTCTTGAACAGAGCTCAGAGCAAACCGTCATAGATCAACGCTTTAGTGGAGGTTCAGGACGCTAAAGACGACGAAATAGCAGAGTATACCGACGAACCCCTCGGAGAGTTCCAAGCTTAAGGATGGACGGGCCCACCTCCCTTTTTGCTGGTGATTATTTCAGGTTTTTCGCTCGGTTCCCCCCGCGGCCGAGGATATAAGGCCGGAGGCGGGGGGAGGGAAATCATCATCCAGCCCCCGTCGTCTCCTCTCATTCCTTTGCTTTGTTTCCTCCTCGCCGCTGCAACCCTTAGGGCGCGCTCACTCTCCGTTTTCGATCCTTAGCCGATACTCTTCGTCCTTATTCGCTCCTTCATTTCACTTCTCACTTCCAACCATTAGCTTTGATCTTCTCTTCCTGAACTTCTTCCATAGCTTCGACTACTTCAACTCATACACAATTCCTAACCACTATCTCACTATACCTCACTCTGATCTGATTTTCGAAAACTGTACTCTCCTCTGAAACCATAATCTGACTATTCAGTAGTAACCATGGACGAGAAGGCAAAGCTGATCGAGGCTGACTCCGTGAAGAAGTTCGCCTTCTTCGGAGTGGCTGTCTCCACCGTCGCCACTCTTACTGCCATCGTTGCCGTTCCCATGCTCTGCATGTACATGCAGGTACGATAACTCGACTACCGTAATCCACTTTGGTCTATCAGCAACTGACTTTTCTCATCCACACTCTTTTCAGAACGTCCAGTCCACCCTCCAGGACGAGATCAACTTCTGCCGCACCCGCGCTGACTCCCTCAAGGGAGAGTACTCCAAGGTACGGTATCTTAGTGATTACGGTAGTATACGGTAGCATATCGAAACCATTCTTACCGTACCCCTTGCAGCTCGAGTCTTTCCGTCTGACCACCGCTCCTCGTGCCAAGAGAGCTTCCACCCAGTGCTGCTCTTGCGGTATCGGACCCGCTGGACCCGCCGGAGCCCCCGGACAGGACGGAGTTCCCGGCCACGATGGAAGACCCGGACAGCCTGGACAGCCCGGTCCCGATGCCACTGAGCAGCATGCCCTTCCTCGCCCCGAAGACTTCTGCTTCGATTGCCCCGCTGGAGCACCCGGACCCGCCGGACCCCAGGGACACAAGGGAGCCCCCGGAGCAGGAGGACAACCCGGAGAGCAGGGACCCCCTGGCAGACCCGGATCCCCCGGAACCCCCGGACCTCAGGGAGCCCCTGGAGCACCCGGAAACGACGGACAGCCCGGACAGGCCGGAGCCCCTGGAACCGTTCGCACCGTGCCCGCTCCCCCTGGACCCCCCGGAGCCCCCGGAGAGGCTGGACCCCAGGGACAGGCTGGCCCGGACGGAGCCCCCGGTGCCCCCGGAGAGGCCGGAGAGAAGGGAGCCCCTGGATCCGATGGAGCCAAGGGATCTTGCGACCACTGCCCCCCTCCCCGTACCGCCCCCGGATATTAAAGGGTATCCTGGGTACGGTAGCGAGCTACCATTCTCGCTCGCAGCCCTCGCTCTTGCCATCTTCTTGTCATCGAGCCATGGCGGCCCATAATTTATTTATTTCACCTAATTTCCATCTTGTGCTGATAAAGCCGTCTAATGAGCACTTCTCATTCCACACTACAGTACACCTCCAATCAATCAATACTTCCTTTGTTCTCAATCATTCCTTAGCTCGCTCCTCTTCAAGTATTCATTCTCCTTGGCAGCATTCCTTCTTTCACTTTTTCTCCCCTTTCTCTTCTCTTAATTCTCCCTTTCCTTGATAGTTTCCCCGATTATCATTATCCGATCCTTTCTCTTTTCCTTTTTTGTTTTGGTATAAGCTGGTTCCGACCAAGGAAGCCGTCTTGGTGAGATATTGAGTGATTTGAAGAGTGTCAATGCCATAAGAATGATCTGTTCGGCATTGGTGCCGTGAGATTTTTGAGAACGATAGGTGAACTGGATAGGGCGGATGGGAAGGGGGGAAAGACGGGAGAAAGGGAGAAATGGGAGAGGTCGATGTTTGTCGGCTTTTGGCAGCAAATCGAATGATGACTTGTGAAGGTTTGGGAATTTGTTGGAGGGTTCGCAATGGTAACACTTGCTCTTAGTTACACCCATGCTGTACACTATTCAACATCAGTGCTTGATAACATTTTCAGATTTGATTTACAGACATTTTACAGGTTCTTGCCTCTCGAAACAGGGTACCACAACGTTTCAGTTTTTTTCAGATTTATGTTTAAAAAAGAGCGGAGTCTGTCATCATCTCTTTTGGTCCAGTTTTTTCCCATTTTTAATTCATGTAGCAATAATCTCGATCTGATGTGAATGAAGGTGATTATATCAATAATTGTGTTTTTTCCAGGATATATGGGCAGAGTAACAAAATCAATAATGATCCGTTCGTCCGAGCTGCTCGCAAAACGATCCTTCTTTCCTCCATCAATCACCCTGTTTTTGCGTCCATTACCCCTCTCATTTCGATCCAATTTCGTCTCAGAAGAAGGAGAGAGATAATGATGATCTCAGCAGAAAATCACACCAGTAAGAAACGAGTAAAAGTGCAGCCAAGTGTCTCAAAGCTTTTTAGAACTTCTATTTTTTTTGTTTATACAGCTCTTCCGCTCATTGAGAGTAGCGAAACGGAGGAATCCCTTTTTTCGAGAGACGAACTAACGACCCAATAAAGTGAGATTCATGTAAACAGCGCACTAGTTGCGGTGAACACTTTGATTTTCAATCTGCTGAATTTTTCAATCTGCCGAATTTCGGAAGTTTAGTTTGCGGTTGATCTACTGAGTCAACCCGGTAATTGAAGTGTGTACTAAAAATCGCGAACTTCTTGCAAGGTACTCGCTCTCTAAATTCCTGACTTCTTTCGTGACCTGCTCTGTTCGGTGAATAGAAATCGTTGTTGCGCAAAATTTTAGTAATTTATCAGCGACCAGTTAACTACCTGCGCATTGCGAACCGTTCCACTTGTGCGAAAAAGGAACCGATCGCAGATAGGTATTTTCAGCCAAACACAAAACTGAAAAACGCTGATGAAAGAAACGAGATCGGCATACATTCAGAGCTCAAGTTGATTTGTTCATTTCAAATTAAAAGAAGAGACAAATTCAAATATCGATTGCGAATACACAATCACCATTCCTCTGTTCCAGCGACCAAATAACTTCGAGCCAAGCAGTAATTACCTCACTCCTTTCCCATCTCACCCTTGCTCGTCGGTCACTCCCGCGTTCAAGGTCTTTTCTGCTAGTATCTCGCATTCCACAAGGCGGCATTTTTGATTTCTCGATCCCCATTCGGACCGATTCATAAAAAGTTGACGTGAAAAACATGAAAACCCTACCTACACTACATCGTTGCCAATCACATAGCTTCCTGGTCTGGGTGCAAGACGAACTTTACGAGTTAACGTTAAATTTCGAGTGCTCAGACAAACAAGAGCTACTAGTCGATGCTACTTGATCGACAGCAGTTTTATTTCAACGATCAATATCTGTCTGAGACAAACAACAATGTTTTCGATACTTTTTCATTGCAGGGTAAGTGTGCAGAGGGTTTATTGGAAGCGGAAGAGGGTCGGGCTCAAAAGTATCTGCGAAACTTCGATATCTTTTGAATATAGTAACTCGATCACTATTGATGATTCTGTGAAGTTGACACTGTTCTGCTGTATGAAAGTTATCGTAACACGATACCCACACTATCAATGATTCTATGGAATTTACACTGTTGTGCTGTTTGAAAATCACACCAAGATCAGATGACACTGCAAAAGATCGAGAGCGGTTCTGCTGTCAAAGCCAAGCCACTTCTTTCTCTTGGCCGATTCATGTTACTGCACGTTTGAACCAATTTAGAGGTCATTCCCACTAACTGAATATGTTGTTCAATGTTGAAAAGTTTTAGGTTAATGGGATCGGAGAAACAGTTCCACTTCGAATTTGAGAAAATTCCGTAACGAGATGAAGAACAGACGATCGATGAGTTACAAATGCATGAATAATCACAAAATGATGAATATATGGCATATATGATATAATATATATTATATATAATATATAAATGACATATATGGAAGCAAAAAAATATTTTTGAACATTTTCGTCCATAATCTTCTTCTTCGAAGCAAATTCTATGAAAGAAAAGTCCTATTTGCGGCTCCGGTTCGCTAATCAGCGAAGATTGTTGCGGATATCGGGCACAATTTTCTAAGACAATTACTGGTTGATCCTGCCAACGCTGAAGTCTGAGGTGTCGAAACAATTTTCCAAGGAGAATAAGTACTCATGAAGATCTTCACATTTGCATTTGAGAAATCCCATTCGACAAACTGTAAAAGCTTCACTACCACCAAGTCAATCACTCCAGCTTAACTTCCATTTCCGGTATCCCAGGCACTCTTCACGAACGCTCTTACTCTCGAAGGTCAAAAGCGCGGTCAACTCTCCTCTTCCTCTCAAAAACGGGCGTGGCAGTGGATTTCTCTACTACTGCCTATCTTTCCATCTAATGTGCCCAAGCCGTCTGAACCTCTCTGGAACCCGCGCTATTTCTCGCCTGCTTACTGCTTAGCTCTCCAAACGAGTAACGTTCTCTGCCGCCGCTCCAAAAACGGTCGAACCATTTCGGACGCGCGTATAAAAGGAGGGGCGGATCACCAGTAAGCCACAACACCTTCTCGGCTTAGCCTTCTCTTCCATTTCTCTTATCGATCTTACTGTAACCTCATATCAGTTCCTGCTTTCCCTCATTCATTGATCAACATTATAGGTATAGCCATGTCGAAAACCGACTGCGAAGTTGAATCCGTGAAGAAGTTCGCCTTCTTCGGAGTGGCTGTCTCCACCATCGCCACTCTCACGGCAATCGTCGCCGTCCCCATGCTCTGCATGTACATGCAGGTACGGTAGCCTCACCACCTATCGAGAACTGACTTTTATGGAATAATGTAGCGTTTACTAATCGATTGTTTTTTTACAGAACGTGCAGTCCGGCCTCCAGGACGAGCTCCAGTACTGCCGTACCCGCGCCACCTCCCTCAAGGGCGAGTTCCCCGGAGACGCTGGATCCGCCGGAAGACCCGGAGGACGTGGACAGCCCGGATCCGCTGGACAGCACGGAACCCCCGGAAACGACGGACAGCCCGGCAACCCCGGACGTGACGGAAACGTCCGCACTCAGCCTTCGCCCGCTGGTCGCCCCGGAGCTCCCGGAGGACCCGGACCCCAGGGACCCGCTGGACCCGACGGACGCCCCGGAAACCCCGGCCGCGACGGACAGCCCGGCCAGCCCGGAGCCCCCGGAAACGACGGACAGCCCGGCAACCCCGGACGTGACGGAAACGTCCGCACTCAGCCTTCGCCCGCTGGTCGCCCCGGAGCTCCCGGAGGACCCGGACCCCAGGGACCCGCTGGACCCGACGGACGCCCCGGAAACCCCGGCCGCGACGGACAGCCCGGCCAGCCCGGAGCCCCCGGAAACGACGGACAGCCCGGCAACCCCGGACGTGACGGAAACGTCCGCACTCAGCCTTCGCCCGCTGGTCGCCCCGGAGCTCCCGGAGGACCCGGACCCCAGGGACCCGCTGGACCCGACGGAAGACCCGGAAACCCCGGCCGCGACGGACAGCCCGGCCAGCCCGGAGCCCCCGGAAACGACGGACAGCCCGGACAGAACGGAGCCCCCGGATCTCGCGGACAGGACGGAGGAAACGGAGGCAAGGGATCTTGCGACCACTGCCCTCCTCCCCGCACCGCCCCCGGATATTAAGCGATGTCGAGGTGTATGCTCCTCAGGAAAGAAGATACTCAATTCTTGCTCTCGCTGCCACACTCTTATCGCTTTTCCATTCGAACTGCCGCACTTGTACGATAAAACGAGTAGAATTCATACATCGATTTGTGTTTTTTTACATATCATGATTGGTCTTGGATCATCATTGATCTCGTGCATGTCTTGACTGGGCTTGCACATGTCATGGACAGATGAAACCATTCTTGGGTAATTAACCCAACTCGAGAAGATAACTCGAGTAAGGGACGGGGCGAGTCGAGAGTGGAACCAATGAAACAGTGGAACCGATAAAGCAGTAAAGCCAATCTGCAAATGGGGAAGTGAAACAAACAAGGCAATAGCGGTCAAGAAGCGATTAGCCTGCGATGAAATTCGCCATTCTTTCGGAGTGATCTCTGATTTGTATAGTTGTAGAAACCATCTAGTTGCTTCTGGTTTGAAGGAGATCGATTTCAGAATGGCTTTGAAGCGTATCACCTCTGAATTGAACGATGATAATTGGTCAATGAGCTAATGAACTGAAGTGTGATTTTCAGTTTCATCAAAAACAATCACATTAACCTTGACAGTTATGCAGTTTATTTTTCTCACTGATTTACTGATTCCGTTTCAAACAGTTCGCCTACGCATCGAGCACTCTTTCCGCACTTTTTTTCGTTTCAGTTTTGTTCCCTTTCTTTTTTTGCTTGCAACGAACGTTCGTTACAACCGTTCATGATTAGGCAGCAAATGATCTCATTGTTCCTTACGATCTCTAGTAGGCCAGAGAGTGTGAGGCGTTGTGTAAGACGAAGAGATAATAATGCAATGAAAGAAGGAAGGAAGCGGAGTGGTCGCACGTTTCTTGTGAATGTGTAACAGAGACCAGTCGGAAACATTGTTGATGAAAATTATTTCGAATAAATGACCAATGGATACTGAAGAAACAGAAATAAAAGCATAGAAATAAATATTTTCTGGCATTTATTGGAAATATGAGCGATATTAATAACATTTCATTTCGCTACACGACTCATAAATGTTATTCTCAATCTGCGCTTGTGTTGAACAAGTACGCCATACCTCGAATACACGGTTACCCTAAGTGACCTCAAAAAACCGTATCACTTTACGGCATTGGTCACTTCAAGGACTCTCCTTCCTCTTACAAAGTACTCCGCGCTTCTCAATACTCCCTGCTCCCTCGCCTCTACTGGCCTAAACTCTTGGTCTGTTGAGTCCGTCTCTCCATTTGCCATTGTCTATCACTCGTCGAACTGCCTAAGGATCGCAGAGTTCGCGGAGGGAAGCATACTCATTACACATTCTTTGGCAGTTCCCTTCGCCGGGTATAAAAGGGCTGGAGGGTAAAGGAAAGGCACATTCAAAGTTCTCTCTTTACTGCCTTTGATCTGCTCAGTGCCTTTGTCTTGCTTGAGTTGCTTGAGTTTTTCATTGATCATGTTACCGTTTTAATTTCTGCCCACAAATTTCATCACTTTCACCATTCTCCTTGTTTTTCAGGTAGAACCATGTCCAAGGTTGACGTCGAGGTCGAGTCGGTGAAGAAGTTCGCCTTCTTCGGAGTGGCTGTCTCCACCATCGCCACTCTCACAGCAATCATCGCCGTTCCCATGCTCTGCATGTACATGCAGGTACGATACAAATCGACTACCGTAACCTCACCGCCACCGATCGATCACTGACTTTTCTAATCACTGTTCTTTGCAGAACGTGCAGTCGTCGATCCAGGACGATCTCTCTTACTGCCAGACCCGCGCTGATTCCCTCAAGGGAGAGTTCGTCAGAGTGAGTATTTCAATGATTATATGGCTCTATATGATGACATTCCATCTATATTGGGCATCATTAACATAATCCATTCCAGCTCGACTCCCTGAGATCAGCCCAGATGTCTCGTGAAAAGAGACAGGTCGCCTCTACCTGCTGCTCATGCGGAGTTGGAGCCGCCGGACCTCCCGGAGCCCCCGGACAGGACGGAGCGCCCGGAAACGACGGACAGCCCGGACAGGCTGGATCCCCCGGACAGGACGCTGGAGACAACCACCAGCAGCCCTCTGCCTCCGACTTCTGCTTCGACTGCCCCGCTGGACCCGATGGAGCTCCTGGAGCCCCCGGACCCAAGGGACCCGACGGACAGCCCGGAGCCGATGGAGATGCTGGAGCCGCTGGCAGACCCGGATCTCGTGGACAGCCCGGTCGCGATGGACAGCCTGGAGCTCCCGGAAACGACGGACAGCCCGGAAACCCTGGACGTGACGGAAACGTTCGCACTCAGCCTTCTCCCGCTGGACAGCCCGGAGCTCCTGGAGGCCCCGGACCCCAGGGACCCGCTGGACCCGACGGAAGACCCGGAAACCCCGGCCGCGATGGACAGCCCGGCCAGCCCGGAGAGCCCGGACAGGACGGACAGCCCGGTCAGGATGGAGCTCCTGGATCTCGTGGAAACGACGGAGGAAACGGAGGCAAGGGATCTTGCGACCACTGCCCTCCTCCCCGCACCGCCCCCGGATATTAATCAACGATCTCGAATTTCCATACAATGGATCTCTTCTAGTTCTTTCTGTACGAATAAACAATTATATTTCATTGGCATTGTGCATCATCCTCGGTCAGTGAAGTATCGCCAATTTGGCACATCAAGAACAGGGTCCACGAAAGGTGAAATTAGATATGAAATATAAAATACATGTGGCCTTGTATTAGGGATGGCAAAAAGTGTCTGAACCGACCAATCCCTTCTCGAATTGAAAGTCAGGAATGAGTGGGAGAGAGAAATGATCTCTCGAAACTCAGACATTTTGGATTTTGAACACGTCACCAAATAATTTTGCTCTTTTATGAAATTGTGAAACATAAGCAAATTCGAAATTTCCCGTTGAAATGAGACAGAATATTGTACTTCGGTGAAACGGTAGTGTTATTTGTGATGCAAATTCATCGTGACAATATTTTAAATATTTTTCTGTTGTATAATAGTCGCCATTTTTGGTTGGGACACTAAAGTGTCTGAGACAATTTGGAGTCCGAACTTTGAGACAATTCATTGTCTGAGACACCGACTGGTCCGAAAAGTTCGGAATGAAATTGTCTGAGACAACGCATTGGACCATTTTTGCCATCCCTACCTTGTATATAGATATATAAAAAGGTACTTGTCCACATTTTAATGTATAAAGTTTTTTTAGAAACATATCGAGTTAAATGGAGTGCAAGATGATCATCGGCAGCGAGCCTGGAGCAGCATCTCACACCGAATTAAACCACAATTTCAGTGAAAAGCGCATCATTTACGTGTTATACTCATGATAACTGTGTTCCATTGATTCTAAA
>LS485315.1:0-18970 GCA_900490705.1 Pristionchus arcanus
TTCATAACACAACTTTTGTCCCAGAACCTGCTTTTAGGCATTTTCCGGCTCTAGGGCCGGCTATGTCATATCTCAGCTCCCAGAGCAGTTAGAGACCTCCGGTTTGGCCCAAAAAAACGAATCTGAAATGGTCTGAAAATGTTACAATTATCCAGATAAGTAATTCTGAGTTGATTTTACTATATTTGAAGTCGAAAATCAAAAGTTATGATGCCTCAAAGTTCGAGTTTTTACGAAAAATCGTTGATTTTGGACGCTTGTCGACTCATACCAAGAAAACACACTCCTCCCGACCTTAATAGGGAATGGTCAAACTACACGGAGATCAGTCGAAAATCCGTTGATGCCAGTGGGTAGGGACTGGGGATAGATGCTAGAATCCTTTTTCAAAGTTGCCATAATGATCAACTAAAGGGAGAAAATCGATAAATTCTAAAATTTCGGCGCGCTGTCCATGATAGTCTTTGATTTGTAAGAGCGAGGGAGCAACTACCTCGGTGGCTCAGCAAGTAGCGCGCTTGTCTTCTGATTCAAAGGTCGCAGGTTCAATTCCTCTTTCGTGCAATTTTTTTGCCTCATTTTTTCATTAGTGGGTCCCACCTAGCGTTGTATAACGACTGTACATTCGCTTGATGTGGAAACACCTTTACTAGAGTTCGAAATACGGGTAATAGTCTCTTCATTCGTCACACTATCACACCCGTCAGAGAGGCGAGAGAGTGTGCGAAATGAAGAGACGATTACCCGTATTTCGAACTCTAATCCTAACATCGTCTACATCTTCTTGCCGTAGTCTCTTGACCATTAACACCGTCTGATTAATTTCAAGATTTTCCAGCGCTCTCAAAATGTCAATACAATGTCATTTATTTCAAACTGTTTTATTTCATCCAAGCGGAAAACGTAACTGATGCATTTGGAATACGACAAAATGTTCAATGGTCAAGAGACTACGGCAAGAAGATGTAGACGATGTTAGGATGCTTGAAAAAATGAGGCAAACAAATTGCACGAAAGAGGAATTGAACCTGCGACCTTTGAATCAGAAGACAAGCGCGCTACTTGCTGAGCCACCGAGGTAGTTGCTCCCTCGCTCTTACAAATCAAAGACTATCATGGACAGCGCGCCGAACTTTTAGAATTTATCGATTTTCTCCCTTTAGTTGATCATTATGGCAACTTTTGAAAACGGATTCTAGCATCTATCCCCAGTCCCTACCCACTGGCATCAACGGATTTTCGACTGATCTCCGTGTAGTTTGACCATTCCTATTTAGCCCAATATTTTCCCCAAGTATATGGACTGTGAGGAATCCGAATCCGTCGTCAGCTTACTGGTAATGGAGGGGGGGGGGTCCCCGAGCCAGGGTGAATTATTTTTCGAATTCGAAACTAAATTTTCAATTTTTTGAAAGTGAAACCGTTGACCACTTTCTTCGGTGTGAATAGAAAAGTTTTTCATAATATTTTTCCACGTTTTTTGGGCCAAACCGGTGGTCTCTAACTGCTCTGGGAGCTGAGATATGACATAGCCGGCCCTAGAGCCGGAAAATGCCTAAAAGCAGGCGGAGATATTACGGCGGAGACCCGGTGTGGACGGTCAATTCGACGGACCAGCTCACCAAGGAGGGACCGCCAGTGTATTGCACAAACAGCCGTAAGTACTGCATTCAATTGGAAATTTTTATAAGTTTATCATGTAAATAGCGCATGTAACGTTTGAGAAATACTGAAGAAACGAGATAAGAAATACGTGCAACTTAGGCAACAAATAGATTAGTGCTAGGATGAATAGGGAAATGATCAACAAGCGAACTGCCAGGATGGAGAATTGTTCATTACGAATCATGATATCACTACGAGAAATGAAGAGAAGCATTCTTTATCCTGACATTCCTGCTTGGCAACTGCCACTGCTCTTTTGTCACAATTTGTCGTTAATAGCCATTATTTGCAGTGCCATGCAACGTATTGAACCCAATTTCGGAGACTAACATCGAAATGGGATTTTTGGTTCGTGACCATGTATTAGAAATGTATATAAAAAAATTTGCAGACGCAAACGGATTTCCTGCCCAAATGCCATGCTGAAGGAACGATGTGGTTAGTTTGCGATTCCATTTTGCGCTCCTGATTTGTGCGATTTAGTGACTTTTTTTACATTTTCTCATGAAAAATGCAGGGTCGGCGGAAGCGTAATGACCGGAGAGCTAAGATGCGATGGAATGACGGGCAAATACTATTACACCGCCGGAGGATCGGAGAATCCTGTCGATGCAAGCACCAAATTCGTCTGCAATGTCGGATAAAGCTTGTAACAAAGCATTGTCAGATAAAGCTTGTAACAAAAAACTGTCGGATAAAGCTTGTAACAAAGCATTGTCAGATAAAGCTTGTAACAAAAAACTGTCGGATAAAGCTTGTAACAAAGCATTGTCAGATAAAGCTTGTAACAAAAAACTGTCGGATAAAGCTTGTAACAAAGCATTGTCAGATAAAGCTTGTAACAAAAAACTGTCGGATAAAGCTTGTAACAAAGCATTGTCAGATAAAGCTTGTAACAAAAAACTGTCGGATAAAGCTTGTAACAAAGCATTGTCAGATAAAGCTTGTAACAAAAAACTGTCGGATAAAGCTTGTAACAAAGCATTGTCAGATAAAGCTTGTAACAAAAAACTGTCGGATAAAGCTTGTAACAAAGCATTGTCAGATAAAGCTTGTAACAAAAAACTGTCGGATAAAGCTTGTAACAAAGCATTGTCAGATAAAGCTTGTAACAAAAAACTGTCGGATAAAGCTTGTAACAAAGCATTGTCAGATAAAGCTTGTAACAAAAAACTGTCGGATAAAGCTTGTAACAAAGCATTGTCAGATAAAGCTTGTAACAAAAAACTGTCGGATAAAGCTTGTAACAAAGCATTGTCAGATAAAGCTTGTAACAAAAAACTGTCGGATAAAGCTTGTAACAAAGCATTGTCAGATAAAGCTTGTAACAAAAAACTGTCGGATAAAGCTTGTAACAAAGCATTGTCAGATAAAGCTTGTAACAAAAAACTGTCGGATAAAGCTTGTAACAAAGCATTGTCAGATAAAGCTTGTAACAAAAAACTGTCGGATAAAGCTTGTAACAAAGCATTGTCAGATAAAGCTTGTAACAAAAAACTGTCGGATAAAGCTTGTAACAAAGCATTGTCAGATAAAGCTTGTAACAAAAAACTGTCGGATAAAGCTTGTAACAAAGCATTGTCAGATAAAGCTTGTAACAAAAAACTGTCGGATAAAGCTTGTAACAAAGCATTGTCAGATAAAGCTTGTAACAAAAAACTGTCGGATAAAGCTTGTAACAAAGCATTGTCAGATAAAGCTTGTAACAAAAAACTGTCGGATAAAGCTTGTAACAAAGCATTGTCAGATAAAGCTTGTAACAAAAAACTGTCGGATAAAGCTTGTAACAAAGCATTGTCAGATAAAGCTTGTAACAAAAAACTGTCGGATAAAGCTTGTAACAAAGCATTGTCAGATAAAGCTTGTAACAAAAAACTGTCGGATAAAGCTTGTAACAAAGCATTGTCAGATAAAGCTTGTAACAAAAAACTGTCGGATAAAGCTTGTAACAAAGCATTGTCAGATAAAGCTTGTAACAAAAAACTGTCGGATAAAGCTTGTAACAAAGCATTGTCAGATAAAGCTTGTAACAAAAAACTGTCGGATAAAGCTTGTAACAAAGCATTGTCAGATAAAGCTTGTAACAAAAAACTGTCGGATAAAGCTTGTAACAAAGCATTGTCAGATAAAGCTTGTAACAAAAAACTGTCGGATAAAGCTTGTAACAAAGCATTGTCAGATAAAGCTTGTAACAAAAAACTGTCGGATAAAGCTTGTAACAAAGCATTGTCAGATAAAGCTTGTAACAAAAAACTGTCGGATAAAGCTTGTAACAAAGCATTGTCAGATAAAGCTTGTAACAAAAAACTGTCGGATAAAGCTTGTAACAAAGCATTGTCAGATAAAGCTTGTAACAAAAAACTGTCGGATAAAGCTTGTAACAAAGCATTGTCAGATAAAGCTTGTAACAAAAAACTGTCGGATAAAGCTTGTAACAAAGCATTGTCAGATAAAGCTTGTAACAAAAAACTGTCGGATAAAGCTTGTAACAAAGCATTGTCAGATAAAGCTTGTAACAAAAAACTGTCGGATAAAGCTTGTAACAAAGCATTGTCAGATAAAGCTTGTAACAAAAAACTGTCGGATAAAGCTTGTAACAAAGCATTGTCAGATAAAGCTTGTAACAAAAAACTGTCGGATAAAGCTTGTAACAAAGCATTGTCAGATAAAGCTTGTAACAAAAAACTGTCGGATAAAGCTTGTAACAAAGCATTGTCAGATAAAGCTTGTAACAAAAAACTGTCGGATAAAGCTTGTAACAAAGCATTGTCAGATAAAGCTTGTAACAAAAAACTGTCGGATAAAGCTTGTAACAAAGCATTGTCAGATAAAGCTTGTAACAAAAAAAAACTGTCGGATAAAGCTTATAACCAAAAACATTAGAGACCGTCCGCGGATTGACGAAATGGATATTAAAATGATCATCCATTTGGTTCAATCGACTATCCTTTGTTATCCGATTGACTCTCCTATTTCTCACGTCGTCAATCGCCTTATTCTCACTCTCATTTCCCCTCATTGTGCGGCCGCTCGCGGCCATTCGCGATGAGAGAAGAATGGAAAAACAATTATCCATTTGGCCAATCGGATAAAATAGTCGATTGGGAAACGGATAATTCCATCATCCGATTGACGAGTCAGTCGATTGACTGGTCAGTCGATTGAGGGAGTGAGGCGAATGGATTTCATTTCTCGTCAATCGGCAAAGGGATAAGCGGTTAGACGGTCTCTAAAAAACATTGTTTGAAGCTGGTAAAGAAAACCTTGTACCAAAACACACGTGCATAACTATTTGATTGATTGGTTGTGAGAAAATCAGATATTCGGTCTTTCAAATGCAATTCAGTAAATACAAATATGAGGCCGTTTGCGTAAAAATCGAACAAGGGCTGTCATATCAATTCTCTGCAAAAATATCAATTCTCTGCAAAGTTCGTAACAATAATTGGGGTTCTTGAAGGTGCTGATGACGATGGACATACTCGATGACGTCACGTCGAAATCGGATTTTCTGGAATATCCCTTCCCTTTTTCAAATTACACGAGTGATTGAGTTACTCTCCCATTTGCAATTTCAGCTCAACAACTTTATGAAAAAAGTAAACTCAATCAATTCCTAATCCCCATTCTTCTTCTCAATTTCAATGCAAAGCCACTCATTTGCCTCTCCCTCCCTCTTTCTCTGTTCTTTCTTCCCTCCTCCCTCCTCTCATTTCACAGCTAGTCCCCGCTCGTGCGCGGTTCTCTCCCTCTATTCGCTCTCTGTCTGCATCCAGAGTAGAGATGGGAAAGGAAGAGGGAAGAGTTTCGAATTGATGCAAATCGCAACGAGCGCTTATGGCAGAGTGAGACGGAATGGCCATTCTGCCATAACTCTGCCATAAGAATGAGAGCTCTGCCATAAGAGTGAGAGCGAAATGAAGAGAAATGGAGTGAAGTGATTCTGCTGAAATGAATGAATTTCGTCAGGAGTTTTGGCTCTTATATCCGAGGGTCGTTTAATACCACAGGGTACTTTAGTTGCTGGGTACTGTGGATCACTGGGTATTGTGGACCACATGGTACTTTAGTTGCTGGGTACTGTGGACTACAGGGCAATGTAGTCGCTGGGTACTGTGGATCACTGGGAACCACAGACTACAGTACTGAATGAGCTTCGGATATGCGGATTCACTGTGAGAGCAAACTACAAGAGATATACTTCACAATTTATCCATCCTCAGACTCCATTTGGGGAAGGGGAGAGGGGTATTTATAGGAGGCCGTTTGCGTAAGAATCGAACAGAACCCTACGATGGTTGGCACAGTGATTTTTCAAAAACTTGGGAATAGAGGTTCTATAGGGTGGTGATCATCGTGGTAAACTTCATTTTGCTCAAACTCATTCCATGCAGCCGTGATGCAACCATGCTGCATGGCACCCTTTTTCTGTATCTCGAATATCCTTCGACAGAATGTAATAAAAATTTCAGACCAACCGTAATCGACTACGGTGATTCCAACCATGATATTCATAACTTCTGATTTTCATGCGTTTTCTGTAAAAAATATCTTTTTTCGAATACCAGGGATTAATGACCACTGAATTTATAATAGAAAGATGCGCCTTGTCGAGAGGATCATTTTTCATACGCAGGTTATGGAGTTATGAGAATCCGTTTTTTCGCAATTCTTTGTTTTTCTTTTAGTTTCGCTTCTCGATTCCTAATTTCTCGTCTCTCGTCCTTTGTTATCGTCTCATTTGTCACTCGAAACGCGAAGAGCGCGGTGCGGGAGGCGAGTAAAGTGCAAGAGTGAAAATTCAATAAAAAAACAAAGAATTGCGAAAAAACGGATTCTCATAACTCCATAACCTGCGTATGAAAAATGATCCTCTCGACAAGGCGCATCTTTCTATTATAAATTCAGTGGTCATTAATCCCTGGTATTCGAAAAAGAATTTTTTTACAGAAACCCCATGAAAATCAGAAGTTATGAATATCATGGTTGGAATCACCGGTACCTTCTCGGATTTGAGGATCCTCCCCTCGTCAGTCTCACTCTTCATCAATACCCCTCTGCCCCGGTACCTTCTCGGATTTGAGGATCCTCCCCTCGTCAGTCTCACTCTTCATCAATACCCCTCTGCCCCGGTACCTTCTCGGATTTGAGGATCCTCCCCTCGTCAGTCTCACTCTTCATCAATACCCCTCTGCCCCGGTACCTTCTCGGATTTGAGGATCCTCCCCTCGTCAGTCTCACTCTTCATCAATACCCCTCTGCCCCGGTACCTTCTCGGATTTGAGGATCCTCCCCTCGTCAGTCTCACTCTTCATCAATACCCCTCTGCCCCGGTACCTTCTCGGATTTGAGGATCCTCCCCTCGTCAGTCTCACTCTTCATCAATACCCCTCTGCCCCGGTACCTTCTCGGATTTGAGGATCCTCCCCTCGTCAGTCTCACTCTTCATCAATACCCCTCTGCCCCGGTACCTTCTCGGATTTGAGGATCCTCCCCTCGTCAGTCTCACTCTTCATCAATACCCCTCTGCCCCGGTACCTTCTCGGATTTGAGGATCCTCCCCTCGTCAGTCTCACTCTTCATCAATACCCCTCTGCCCCGGTACCTTCTCGGATTTGAGGATCCTCCCCTCGTCAGTCTCACTCTTCATCAATACCCCTCTGCCCCGGTACCTTCTCGGATTTGAGGATCCTCCCCTCGTCAGTCTCACTCTTCATCAATACCCCTCTGCCCCGGTACCTTCTCGGATTTGAGGATCCTCCCCTCGTCAGTCTCACTCTTCATCAATACCCCTCTGCCCCGGTACCTTCTCGGATTTGAGGATCCTCCCCTCGTCAGTCTCACTCTTCATCAATACCCCTCTGCCCCGGTACCTTCTCGGATTTGAGGATCCTCCCCTCGTCAGTCTCACTCTTCATCAATACCCCTCTGCCCCGGTACCTTCTCGGATTTGAGGATCCTCCCCTCGTCAGTCTCACTCTTCATCAATACCCCTCTGCCCCGGTACCTTCTCGGATTTGAGGATCCTCCCCTCGTCAGTCTCACTCTTCATCAATACCCCTCTGCCCCGGTACCTTCTCGGATTTGAGGATCCTCCCCTCGTCAGTCTCACTCTTCATCAATACCCCTCTGCCCCGGTACCTTCTCGGATTTGAGGATCCTCCCCTCGTCAGTCTCACTCTTCATCAATACCCCTCTGCCCCGGTACCTTCTCGGATTTGAGGATCCTCCCCTCGTCAGTCTCACTCTTCATCAATACCCCTCTGCCCCGGTACCTTCTCGGATTTGAGGATCCTCCCCTCGTCAGTCTCACTCTTCATCAATACCCCTCTGCCCCGGTACCTTCTCGGATTTGAGGATCCTCCCCTCGTCAGTCTCACTCTTCATCAATACCCCTCTGCCCCGGTACCTTCTCGGATTTGAGGATCCTCCCCTCGTCAGTCTCACTCTTCATCAATACCCCTCTGCCCCGGTACCTTCTCGGATTTGAGGATCCTCCCCTCGTCAGTCTCACTCTTCATCAATACCCCTCTGCCCCGGTACCTTCTCGGATTTGAGGATCCTCCCCTCGTCAGTCTCACTCTTCATCAATACCCCTCTGCCCCGGTACCTTCTCGGATTTGAGGATCCTCCCCTCGTCAGTCTCACTCTTCATCAATACCCCTCTGCCCCGGTACCTTCTCGGATTTGAGGATCCTCCCCTCGTCAGTCTCACTCTTCATCAATACCCCTCTGCCCCGGTACCTTCTCGGATTTGAGGATCCTCCCCTCGTCAGTCTCACTCTTCATCAATACCCCTCTGCCCCGGTACCTTCTCGGATTTGAGGATCCTCCCCTCGTCAGTCTCACTCTTCATCAATACCCCTCTGCCCCGGTACCTTCTCGGATTTGAGGATCCTCCCCTCGTCAGTCTCACTCTTCATCAATACCCCTCTGCCCCGGTACCTTCTCGGATTTGAGGATCCTCCCCTCGTCAGTCTCACTCTTCATCAATACCCCTCTGCCCCGGTACCTTCTCGGATTTGAGGATCCTCCCCTCGTCAGTCTCACTCTTCATCAATACCCCTCTGCCCCGGTACCTTCTCGGATTTGAGGATCCTCCCCTCGTCAGTCTCACTCTTCATCAATACCCCTCTGCCCCGGTACCTTCTCGGATTTGAGGATCCTCCCCTCGTCAGTCTCACTCTTCATCAATACCCCTCTGCCCCGGTACCTTCTCGGATTTGAGGATCCTCCCCTCGTCAGTCTCACTCTTCATCAATACCCCTCTGCCCCGGTACCTTCTCGGATTTGAGGATCCTCCCCTCGTCAGTCTCACTCTTCATCAATACCCCTCTGCCCCGGTACCTTCTCGGATTTGAGGATCCTCCCCTCGTCAGTCTCACTCTTCATCAATACCCCTCTGCCCCGGTACCTTCTCGGATTTGAGGATCCTCCCCTCGTCAGTCTCACTCTTCATCAATACCCCTCTGCCCCGGTACCTTCTCGGATTTGAGGATCCTCCCCTCGTCAGTCTCACTCTTCATCAATACCCCTCTGCCCCGGTACCTTCTCGGATTTGAGGATCCTCCCCTCGTCAGTCTCACTCTTCATCAATACCCCTCTGCCCCGGTACCTTCTCGGATTTGAGGATCCTCCCCTCGTCAGTCTCACTCTTCATCAATACCCCTCTGCCCCGGTACCTTCTCGGATTTGAGGATCCTCCCCTCGTCAGTCTCACTCTTCATCAATACCCCTCTGCCCCGGTACCTTCTCGGATTTGAGGATCCTCCCCTCGTCAGTCTCACTCTTCATCAATACCCCTCTGCCCCGGTACCTTCTCGGATTTGAGGATCCTCCCCTCGTCAGTCTCACTCTTCATCAATACCCCTCTGCCCCGGTACCTTCTCGGATTTGAGGATCCTCCCCTCGTCAGTCTCACTCTTCATCAATACCCCTCTGCCCCGGTACCTTCTCGGATTTGAGGATCCTCCCCTCGTCAGTCTCACTCTTCATCAATACCCCTCTGCCCCGGTACCTTCTCGGATTTGAGGATCCTCCCCTCGTCAGTCTCACTCTTCATCAATACCCCTCTGCCCCGGTACCTTCTCGGATTTGAGGATCCTCCCCTCGTCAGTCTCACTCTTCATCAATACCCCTCTGCCCCGGTACCTTCTCGGATTTGAGGATCCTCCCCTCGTCAGTCTCCCTATTCATCAGTTCCCCTCTGCCCCAATACGGGTACTGTTGCTGGTTGCTGGTTGGGTACTGCCCCAGTTGCTGGGTACTGTGTATCACTGGGTATTGCCATATTGACTGGAGAAGAGAAGATTTTGCCTCTCATTTCTCGGTTCTGGATCGTTCGTTGAGGCGATTGTTGCCGGAGCGCGAGTGAGAGCTTGAGAATCGGATATCATAATCTTTTTTCTATACATATATCATAGATCGGAGATATACATACAGTGCCAAGCACCGTGAACAAAAATTTATTCTTTTTACAAAAATTGATCTACTGATTGCAGCTTCACAAATGATTGATCGATCACAACTCTGTATACTCCACAGTAGAAGGTGCTCTGAGCGGCATTGGTTGGTACTGCGACCGATACTTTTTTGTCGATTCGATGAAAAAACTGAATTTTTGTTTATTCATTTCCGGAAACATTCCAGATACTTCCGCGCATTTTGAGATCATCCTTTGGTCGAGCCACCCTACTCGTTGTACTTAGAGAGCGGGTAATGCGGGTACACACGTAGCAAAATATATATATTCCACTGAACCTGGATCAATTTCTCCACGTCTTCAGTAGATATGGGAGATGCCAAGGTATTGAACCATAGCTTTCTGCATTTAGAGCGGAGCATTTCTTGAGCAAGCCGTCCAATTTTGATTTTGTTATTGAGTTCTTTCCCGAAACAAACTAAGATTTCATCAACAAATTCAGCCGTTCGGATCAGTAACTTATAAATATCTAAAAAAAACGTTAAAATGCTTTTAATCGCCATTACAATCCGAAAACTGATAAACAAATATTTCAATTATTAAACTGATTTTATAATATTAATTACATTTTTGTCGCGTCTCATGCTGTGGAAAAAGTCAAGGAGAGAGGGCAGATTTGAATTACCGCAATTTTATATCTCAGCTCCACTTACTTGAAATTTCGTTTCTTGGTGGAAATTGAAAATCCACCCCAGAATCAAAATTTCAACTGTCTAGCACCAATCGGAGCTGAGATATTTCTCGCGCACTTTGCGCGCAATTTGTATTAGATTGGTTACCTTTTGTTAGCATGCCACAATGGCATGTAATGTTAGATATTTTTATGCTTCTTAGCAAGTTAATTAGTTGACTACTATAAAGAGTGAAGTTTACCAGATTTTTTTCAAGGTTTTCATTTCGCAACTTACCTATTGCTACTATTCAAAGCGATGCTGACTCTTTGAAACGATTTATTTGCGAATGTTTCCGAGCAAGTTTGAATTATATTTGGTAATTCAGTCACAACGGCAAGTTCATAAAATTGTGCTCTTTTAACGCCCGACTTTAGACCTTTAATGAATTTCACCGCATTTGCCGAATTCATGTAATAAATCAAATACTGAAACGTAAAATGTATCAGGATGTGTTAAGTGAACTGACCATATGGTCATCTACTTCTTTAACTCTCGTAATTTTAAGTTTTGATTGTAAATATCGGCAGCATGTTTTCCACAGCTCATAGTCTCTTTGGTACTCAAGGTTAAGATTATTTTAAGATCATCAACATTTCGTTGTAGAAGTTCCTCATCCTATAAATTCAAAATATTAATTGTAATTATTGCTGCTTCCTGCTCACATAATTTTCCTTCATTTTTAATTTGATACGTCGAAATCGCATTTCATTAATTTGAAACAAGCATTTACCTGCAGTAACAAAGTACCTCTCTCATCGTCAGCAGCGATTTATCGTCCACGAAAGTGAAGACGGTCTCCGTCGCATTTTGAGAGAGGCCCAGGAAGTCGATAGACAACATCGTTTTGACGGATGATTTTTGATTTGCGCCCTTTCCCAGAGCACTTTGAAATAGACGCTAGGTTTTTGTGCGGATAATCGACGCGTTCTGCATTTTGCTTGGTTTCGAAAACGACGCCATTCCAATATTTCCCTTTCTGGCTCGGTCCTGCTGTTGAAACTATTTGTGAACTAATAATGCCCATCGACTTGCTGAACCTTTCTTCAAATGCAACGAAGACCGTAATGACTTTCTTGAGCGATAGATCACTGATGAGGATGAGAGAGGTATTCCGTATAAGTAAAAACCCCTCGAAATATCGCTTTTAGATATCCAAGTTGATGAGAGAAACCGTTGACAGTTTCGTGTTATGCACTCGAGATACGACAGTAAAGGGATTGAGCATTGGAAGGCCGCAGCCATGGGTACATTTTATGTTTCAAATTATGTTTCACCGCCCAGGTTTATAGGGATTCGGAATCCTACGACCAATCAGTGGTGAGGTACGCATTGGGTTTTACTTTGAGGATGTAAGAAGCTTTGGGTTATGGAAAATATATTGTCGACATTTGCGCTCAAAAATTGAAATATCAGATGAAGAGGAAATTGATCAATTTCTGGTAAGTTCATTTCATATTTCATCAGGCATCTTCCGGTTCAGGCTCTAATTTATTACATGAATTCGGCCAAAGCAACGATCTTCATTGAAAGTTTAAAATCGGTCGTTGAAACAACACAATTTCGTCATGTCTTGTTTAAACGGAGAAAGATAATACAAGCTTGTTCAAGAACATTTGCCGGCAAAAGCATCCCAAGAATCTCCTTCAACTATAATAATAAAGTACAGTAAGTTGTAAAAATGATTTTGACTGAACTTCACACGTTCCAGTTTACTTAATTTGCTGAAATGTTTGAAAACAACATCCATTGTTTGTCATTGTCATACTCTAACAAAAGGTAATTTATCTAATTGAAATTGAGTACTTAAAACATTTCTTAATATTCAAACTATATTGTTCTTCTCTTCTATTCACGCTATTCTTTATTTATTGGTTTCCGAAGCATTATTTATAGATGTTCGTGAATTCTTGTTGCCGTTGGCTGAAACTATGGATGAAATCTATATTAATGCGAGAAAAGATAGTGCAGAAAGCAAAATGGTTTTGTTCGCGCAAGAATTGTTTCGCTTGAAATGTTCTAAGCTCTTTTTCAACGGAAGGGATCCATTCTCGCTTAAAGATGTCGAGAAATTAATACAGGTTTGAAAAAATACTGTGCATTTCCTGTACTTCTCGAGACGAACTCAGCCTAGAAATGTGCAGTTGATTGACTACGTTTTGAAAGTTATCTTTTCCAGTTCTTCCATCGGCTCGACAAAAAAGTGTCATTCAGTGCACCGACCACTGCAGAACAGACTTATTTTCACTCGGGATCTTACCGAGTGCAAATCAACCGTTTCATTGCAAATGCTCAGCTGCTCACAATCGACCACTTTGAAGACATTTGATGCTGGACATTTATATTATTAAAACACAAGTTCTTGTTGCTAAAATCAGTGTTCGAAAATAAAAAATTGACTTGTGTAAAAGTGTAAAAAGTCTTTAAATATAATAATGTTGTTTGCGTTAAGGATGGCAAATGCGGAAATAACTGGCGTCTTTTTTTCTATAAACAGCGAAGAAGGACGCCAGTTAAATATATTCGCCTTTTCTTTTCTGAGTCAATTTTAATCATTTGTGTAATCAATGCTCGATTTGCTGAGTTATTCACAAAATGCAGCAAAATCCGTATTCACTTTCTTGAGCGATAGATCGCTAATGACGATGAGAGAGGTATTTTTTCTAACCTTAAGACCCCACATCGCTCTAAATTTTTTAGACCTCTAAAGTAATAAGGGAAACTGTCGATAGTTGCATGCTCAACACTCGAGATACTATAGTTAAAGAGTTGAATATTGGAAAGGTGACGCTAAAGGTGAATTTTGTGTGTTTAACTTTGTTATATGTTATCCCAATTTTGTACGCCTTTGAGCAGACAAACAGAGAAGAATTAGTTGAAAACAGAATAATCGAAAGTCGAATGCAATTCTAGAAGTTCGGAAGTCTACGAGCAATGAATAATGAGATTAACTTTCGAATTTCCTTTGAGGATCAAAGAAATTTTGGATTATGGAAATTATATTGTGGGCATTTGCGAGATAAACTGGGATTCTGTCATTTCCCAGAAGATAATGATGATCGATTGATGGTCAGTTTATTGGATAGTTCATTTACAATAACATTTATACTATTTAAACGAAATAACGGTGAAAACAATTAATAAAATAGTATTAGAAATAGAATTAGAATTTTTTGAATGTTCTAACGTTTCAGACTCTAAATTATTACACGGATTCGGCAAAGGCAGAGATGTTCATTAATTGCTTAAAATCGGACATTAAAAGAACAGAATTGTCAGGCGTTTCCATCATGACCATACAGTCGAATGTAACGCAAGCTTGTACGAACACATTTACCGGTAAAACTATACCAAGAATTGAATTTAAATATCATAATGAAGATGAGTGAGTTGTAACATGGTTTCCATTGAATTTCAAACATTCCAGTTTAATGGATTTGCTGAAATGCGTGAAAACACCTTTCATTTCTTGTCATTGTCATACTCTAACAAAAGGTATTTTATCTAAAATTGTGATTTTCAAATAGATGCAGCAGTCTGCTCGCAAACTATGGTTTCTTAGGTTCCGATGCAACTTTTTTTATAGATATTTGTAAATTCTTGTTGCAAATGGCGAAAACTGTAGACGTAATCGAAATTTGTCCGAGAAAAGATAATGCAGAAATAAAAATGTATTCGTTCGCTCAAGAATTGCTGCACTTGAAGTGCGCAAAGTTATGGCTCAACGGAAAGACAAAACCCTTCACGATTGAAGATCTGGAGAAATTAATACAGGTTATTTCCTTATCTTCCTGGCCTCCTCCTTGTCCCACTCTTCGGGGGAAATTGGGGCTCGATAACGACTTCGTTTGCTGACGACTTCGTTGTGAGCGAGTGACACGAAAATAAAGCACATATTATTGATGTCGGGTATGGCGGTAGATAAGGCAAACGCTCAGATACAATTGGGCCAAATTGTATTGTTGCATTGTTGCATTGTTTTCAGTTTATTTTTTTCCCTTTCAGTTTTTCCATGGACTCGACAAAAGAGTATCGTTCAGCGCGACCACTACATCCACAGCATATCTCCATTCTGGATCTTACCGAGTGCAGATCGATCGTTTCTCAGCCAACGCTCACTGGCTCTCGATCGATCACTTTGAAGATATTTGAGGCTAGAAATTTTAATTGTTAAACACAATTTCATGTTGTGTTGTTAAACACTGAGAATTAACTATTGTCTTCAATTTTTTGCGTATTGCAATGTTGATTCGGTAATGTTATATTTGAAAACCCGAAAGAGGATAAATTTTTTATGGTGAGATCAGAATCTCACACTGAAAAATCCGAATGTTTATTTTTTCAAATGATTGCCATTTGTAGTGTAGAAAAACGTTTTGTGCGTGAAAATGTAATGAATACAGTAGAAAACCGAGGACGCGTATTCACGCGCCTATCTTCACAGATAACCGTTAGTTGCAATAGTTATTTTTTTTGGCATTTCATAAATCTATTTATTTCCAATGCCAGCCAATTTGCTGAATCTTCCTCAAACAGCATTGGACTAAATCTTCCCTCTTCTGGAGGTTAAATTTCATCTTCGTCTGAGAGAGGTTTGTTTAACCGACGGGTTTATATACGACGGGTTCCCTTTAAATTACTGTAAATATAGATCAACAAATCAATGAAGGAAATCGTTGATGAGTCGCTGCTGAGAGCCAGAAAAACTCGCGTTCTTAATTTTTCAATTCGCACGGTATGGACATCTTTAAATGTTATATTTCTTTTTCACGCGAAACAAAAAAGTTGATCTTTTTTCATTACAGAATCGTGATCGAAGCTTTATTTCAATAACATTCCCTGATCGATCGAAACAGATTGACAGAAATGAATACAGAAGCTTTGACTTATGACGTGGGATAGGGCAACAATGCTCGACTATCCGACATTGTGTTTCAAGTTTCTCTCAAAAGGTATTGATGACGCATAGCTGCGATAACGCCTGGTTAGACGTTGAGTAAATAAATAATAACGAATCCATTGCATTGCAGTGGAGAACGAGATGCTGCGGTGCCGCACGCGCACTGTGCGCACGGAGCAGGCGATAAAGGCGCAGCGGGCACAGTTGGCGGAAAGGGTGAGTGGGGGGATATGGCAGGGAAGAGGGGTACGGTATGTAGGGGATTGATTTGATGTGTCTTGTTTTATTAATCAAAAAAGCAAGGTTGTTTGATGATTCACGGTGTAGGGATAGAAAAAGGGTTCGAGGAGCTTCCGATGGTTTCTCTTTGACCACTCTAAATAATCCGATCGTATTTGCAGGCCAACTTCGACAGACTTCGACAGCAGATCGACAAAAGTGAGTGTTATCGACTTTCTCTTTTGCATATTAGCTGGATTACGGTAGCTAATGCCCGCCGGATTACTGTAGCCGCCCATTCAAAATGATTTTCCTGATATTGAATATTTTCTGGGTTACAGTAGCTGATGCCCTCCGGAGTACTGTAAGCGCTCAGTTCAATAATTCAATCGATAATTTGCAGAGGACGATGACAAGGGCCGCGTGCGCATGCAGTACACGTGGACGGACCAGGAGAAGATTACCGCCTTCCACTGTGAGACATTTTTAAATGAATTTGAATTTCGCGCCTTAAATTGGAAATTGGATGCTGTCCTGTCGAAAAACAGCAGTTTGGTGATTGATTACGGTAGACTGCGGTGTTTATCAAATGAATCGCTAGTGTGTACAAAAATCAGCTGAAAATTGAATATTCTGCTATTTTTGCAAGGAGTTTTCTGTTCCAAAATCGTCATTCCGGGCTCATCACCGTCATTCAGGTTTCGTTCGGTACGGTCGCGATTTCGAGGCCGTTGCTGAGGTCGTTGGCACCAAGTCGCCGGATATGGTGAAGAGTCTCTACTCCGAGCTGAAGGATGATATTGATAAGGTACGGAAGGGAGTACGGTAGGGTACTGTAGATTGGAAAAGAAGAGGAAGGGTTTATTGGGATTGGAAAAGAGTTACGTGGTTTGCAGATAGTTTTCCGTCGATAGATCAATATTTGTGCAAGGAAAGTATGGGTTACGGTAATTGATGGCCTATAAATAAATCGATAATTTGCTCAGATAATCGACGATGCTGAAGAGGAGGACGAGAAGGAGGCGGAGTCGATGGTCCGAGCGGAGGTTCTCGGAACGAAGAAACTAGCTGTAGAAGTGGTCGATCTTGACTAATCGGAGAGTTACAGCGTGCGAGTACGCCAGAATGGCCCCTAGTTTCCGCCCTCTTTTTAAAGTTTTATCGATATTCAAACCCCACCCCTTCTTTTTACTGAACCTTTACTGCTTTTTTTCTGCTAAATCGATGTTATTATCCCACCCCTTTTCATAGAATCCACAATTTGAAGTTTGACCTCGTCTCCGCACCTTAATCAATCGATTTGTTATTTTAACCCCACCCCTTTTTACAGTATCCCCAATTTGAAGTTTGGCAGAGTTTATGCACACACACACCGATTTATTCCCTCGCATCCAACGTATCTCACACGGCGATTTCGCCTAGACCAGCAACAATTTGGTTAATATATTTAGAATATTATTGCTCAATTTGCTCAGCTTCCGATCGTCCGTTGAAATTTCATCCACATTTCTTTTTTATCCCCAATTCAAAAGTTTTGAATAACAATGTACTCTTCTTAATGAACATTTTTTGTAACGTTGTCATCTTTGAATCGATTCTATTTTAATCACTTACTTAAAGCTTGAATTGTTTCACGCCTACTTCATTTCCACGTTCTTTGAACTTTCATGATATTAGGATAAAGTGAATAATTTGTTCTGGTTTTGTTTGAATGGAATGTTCGTTTGGAAATTTTTAGAATGATTCTTTTTGGAAGGCAGAGTCGAATATTCCTAATTTTCATAATTGATTTTATTTTTTCTCCATTTTGCAATTTCTCAATTTGAATGAAGAATTAGACAATAATAAATAATTGATTTATGAACGATGGATATATATTGACTCTCCTCGCCCTTCACCCCTCATTCCCTCCCCTTCCCCTCACACTCACTGGTCTCCGTCTCTCCCCTCTCGCCCTACTCGCCCTTCCCCTCTCGTTACTCGCTCAACTAACTACTCGAACTACAGGTACGGTATCTCCATCACCACTCCCACTAGCTACAGTACTCTCTTATCATTCGATGAACTGGCAATCTACCGTAGTAGCTACAGTATCTTTACAGCATGAACAACAATCGTGACAAATACATTCAAGACGTGCGTGATGGTATCTTCCACCTCTTCGTGAGCTCAGCGGTAGGGTCACACTATCATCATTGCATCGATCTCAGTAGATCTCAACTGTTTACACGCACAATGTTTCTTTTTAAGACTGCCCGTGATCTGGCCCCGCTCGTTAGGCAAAATCAAGGGAACAGCAGAAGCGCGGGAGGCGCCGACGATACGTCGAAGGGACTGTACGCATCTGTAAGTCCCCTGGAAGACGAAAACCGAACATATCATCCGTTCTAGGGACGGTCCGCGAGTTCCGGAGAAGACTACGCGACGGATTCGCTCCCGGCCGCTCCTGCTCCTGCGCCGGCGAAGAAGCAGCGTCCTGCTCCGGCGGCGGCGAAGGCTTCTGCTCCTGCGGCGGCGAAGCAGCGTCCTGCTCCTGCGGCGGCCAAGAAAAAACCCTGACCCAGTCTCGAACGAATACCGATAAATACGAATGAACGTTGACGAAAACTTACAGTATGAATAGTGTCAGTAAATGTCGAACACTCGCGGTAAAATGGAGGGTAGGATAGGTACGGTAGGGAGGGGATCGCAGACTGACTGGGCGTACGGTAGGAGGAGGGGTGATCGAGGACTGATGAGGATAGGATGACGTGTTGTAACGGCAAGAAGGTACGGTAGGGGGAATCGCGGACTGACTGGAAATACAGTAGGATAAACCGCCCCTTCTCGATGATGATGAGGAAGATGAGGAGGAGAGGAGAAAGGTACGGTAGGCGGGGGTGATCGAGGACTGATGAGGATAGGATGACGTGTTGTAACGGCAAGAAGGTACGGTAGAGGGAATCACGGACTGACTGGGAATACAGTAGGATAAACCGCCCCTTCTCGATGATGATGAGGAAGATGAGGAGGAGAGGAGAAAGGTACGGTAGG
>LS485317.1:39208-58225 GCA_900490705.1 Pristionchus arcanus
CCCTTGCTAAAGGACTGCCAATCAGGTCTTCCAATCAGTTTTAACCACCGATAAAACTCATTTGTTTATTCGGCATCCGATGTGACCCTTTCCAACCTATTGGAGTGCCGCCAGCGGGGATAACTCCGTCCACAAATTGGCTTCTCCTATCCCCTCAATATCATCCTCATTCGAGGTCTAGTACTTCGTCGACGATAACCATCTCTCTTCTCTTCATCTTCATCTACAATGGCCGCCCCATCTCTCACCTCCGTCTGCAATATCTCTCGTCCCTCATTGGACGAGACGCACAATCTCATCTTCGCCGTTGGTCAGTTTGTATTTGATATTGGCAAGATGCACTTCATCAAAAACAGTGTAGTATTTGTCCTTTTCAATGTGGTGTGAAACGCATCCCGTATTTTTGTCTGATGAAACAAGCCGGTTATCCACTGATCTTTGATCTTTACAGGATACCTCTCCAGTGTGTTCAACCCGATCGATTCAACCATGGCATTCTACGAGCCAATTGGCGACAAGTGGACGGGTTAGTGAACTTACAACATTTTTGTTTGATTATTTCGAAAATAAGTTTTCGAAACTAAATAAATAATTATTAATTCAGAGTGCCAGAAGCTGCGCAGCATTCGCGGCCGCAACGGAGTTGCAGTCTGCGGGAGAAAGGTACGGTAGATTACAATAATCTCGCATCCAAAATATAATTAATACTTGATTCAAATCCGGCAGCTACAGCATGCCAGAACAGAAAAATTATTCAATAATCCATGCAGATCTTCGCGATCGGTGGTAACAATTCGATGGAGCGTCTCAGGACCTGCGAAGTGTACGACACAGAGAAGGATCAATGGAGCGAGGTACAATATTCTATCTCTAATACTACCGTAATCCAGAACTATCATCAACTGACTTTATTTCCAGGCACCCGCCCTCAACAACGTCAGATCCGCGATGGCTACGGGTGTCATCGATGGAAAGATGTAAGTTACCGTATCCCTGAGTCTTGATTACGGTATTATCGAATCGTTGAGATTACGGTATTTTTCGATTTTTTCAGCTACGCCGCCGGTGGATACGATGGCCAGAACGCACTTGACAGCATGGAGATTCTCAATCCTTCCGACCCCCAACCAGGTATACTGTAGAGAACTGTGGCCAGCTATCGATGATTGACTATAATTAATTAATTGATTGATTTTAGCATGGGCAATGGCACAGGAAATGAGCAAACTGCGCGGTGCACCCGCTTCGTGCGTCCTCAACGGAATGTTGTACGGTAAGTTAATCGATCGATACAAATGATTACGATGGCATGTAATGATATACGAATTGATAACAGTATGATTACGGCAGCAAATGATTATTGATTTTTCAGTGATTGGCGGTCACGATGGTATTCAAATCCACAATGACGGCGAGTACTTCAATCCCGCAACGAATTCGTGAGTTATCGATACATTAAATTATTGTTACGGTAGCATCGCAACAATCGGTTCTTCAAAGCTCCCATGAGAAATTTGCACACAATAGATCACGCGGTACAGTAGGTGCGTAGATTAAAGAACGCGTCCCACGAACCGCGCGGGCGAATATGCAAAGTGAGAAATGGGAGAGGCGCTCTCCTCATTCCGCACGCTCTCGCGCTTGTTGCCTGCGTTTCAGGGTCAATTGGAACGCAGCCAATCGATCATAACTCAGTTCAAACGAAAAATGGTGACTTGGGAGGTTCGAAACTGTTATCGGGTAACAGTGACCCACCACGTCACATCGAGAACTCAGTTACCCAGATATTCGTGGGACACCTTCTTTAACCGCAGGCATAGCAGTGACTCGCACATGATTTGGTTCATCTTCATCATATATTGATTCCATTTTGCAGATGGACTGCTATTGCTCCGATGAAGTACAAGAGATGCCGATTCGGTGCTGCAGTTCTCAATGGACAGATCTACGTTGCTGGAGGGTGAGTATTTGTATATATTAAATAATCTTAAATAAATAAATAATCTTAAACTCTTGAATGTGTTTCAAAACAGCCAAAAAAGGAGCGTCACTCAAAAAATTCAATTTCTCGAGTCTTTCAGTTTAGAAATCAATCAATAACCCACCGTATCCTCAGATTCGACGGTTGTGCATTTCTGCGCGACGTTGAAAGATATGATCCCGCAACGAATACCTGGACTGTTGTCAAGCAGATGTCAGAGAGAAGGTACGGTAGATCGATCGTTTATTGATTGGGAACAATACTACGGTATCGATGATGAAACACACAGATATCTGAAACATAAAGATTTATAGTATAAAATTAATCCATGATCACGACATTCATCTCTCTGATGATACCGTGTGATGACACTATCGAAAAATTTCTATAATTATTGTTCTAAATAAATATTCTTCAGGTCCCGTTCTGCTCTAGCGGTCTCATGCGGAAAACTGTACGCCTTTGGAGGCTTCGATGGTCTCAACAATGTGACCACGGTGGAAATGTACGACCCCGTAACGAATACTTGGACACACAGAGCAGAGATGATGTGAGTTAATTGGATCAACTGGTTTTATTGAATGCTAGGTTTGTAGATGAAGAATGCAAAAAGTTGTGATATATTAAGTGCTTTAAGTTGTAATTTGACGAAAAACGAATATAAAATAGTAATTCATTTCAGTGCTCACTCTGGCGGAATCTCCGTTGGTTGTCTGCCCATTCCCACATCCATTTCTTCTCCAGTTTCTTATGTCGAGGTTGATGCCATCGCAACTGCTCCCTAAGCTGCCCCCCCCCTTTGCCGCTTTTCTGTCATTTCGAAAATCCTCATGTGTCTTACCCCGTTGTGTACATATTCCACCACGTTTTTGTCGAAATTATTTTCATATGATTTTGCTCACCTTAGAATATTTAAGTATGAATGCTGATCCTTCTTTTTCATTATGAATATACATTATTGTTGTGTCGCTATTGTTTCCAGGATAAGGAAAATATAATATGGGAAAAAATCCTCTGGTATTCCTCGTGCTTTTGAAATGGCATCAGACTTTTCAAGATGAAAGTTAAAGAATGCGTCCCACGAACCGCGCGGGCGATTATGCAAAGTGAGGAATGAGAGGGGTGCTCTCCTCATTCCGCACGCTCTCTCGCTCGTTGCCTGCATTTCAGGGTCACTTGGAACGCAGCCAATCGATCATAACTCGGTTCAAACGAAAAATGGTGACTTGGGAGTTTCGAAAGTGTTATCGGGTAACAGCGACCCACCACATCACATCGAGAACTCAGCTAGCCAGATATTCGTGGGACACCTTCTTTAAGATATTTATACGTTACTATTCAAGCATACAGCAAGATAAATATAATACGTATATCGTCTGATTTTCTTATTTCACAGTTGTACTCATACTTTCTCATGAGTGATTTAAACTGTAAAAGTGCTAAAATGGCTCCATATTTGAGAGTATTTCCCGCCAGAATGGGGCTATACAACTAGAGTGCTACTTTACACCTCTAGCACATGTCAGTGATGCCATAGAGAATCTTTAGAATTATTAAAAATATGATGTTTTTTAAAACTTTTCAAAAAGAAATGGATAACAATTTACACACTTTACAGGATGGAATTATTCACCACAAAAACCGAATAATTATAATCCGTGTGTTATTTGAATAAATTTTTGTATTTGTTCACAGATATGTCGTATGAGTGCGAAAAAGGCTTCATTTTTACGAGATGCACTATTTCCCGCCAGAATGGGGCTATACAACTAGAGTGCTACTTTACACCTCTAGCACATGTCAGTGATGCCATAGGGAATCTTCACAATAATTAGAAGTTACTGATACAATTTATTTTCTTTTACTCATTATTTTTAAAAAGTATTTCTTCTTGATTAACTATGGGGGCTGCCATAGAACCAAACGCTACGGAAGTCCAGATATGCGGTGTGTTTCTTCGTAATTTCGGTATTTTTTCATTGATACTTTTAGGTTTTTCATTTCCACTTGTGGGCGCGAATCTGCCAAATAATGTGACGGTGAAACACTTCGTTGATGAGGTACACTGAAATTTCAATTAAAGATATGAGATTCCTGCTAGATCAAACATTGATATTTGATCTATATAGGGTCTCACAAAAATTTCAAGACAAAGTACAACTAAAAATGACTGCGATGTGACTATAGTTATTGGAGAGAAGAACATTTACGCAAGCAAAGTGAGTGTTGAAGATAGTTGAAAAAATATCTTTACAAAGTTGTTTTAAGGATCTTCTCAGCGTAAGAATTCCATTTTTCCGAGATCTTTTCAATTCGAACATGATCGAGTGCTCAAATGGAGTAGTGAATCTGTCGTCAACATTTTGTGGTATTTTCATAATTTAATTTTATATTTTACCAGAAAAATAATACATACATTGCACTTTGTTCAGAATTTGATTTGCTTGCGATGGAACGCCTTTTGGAATACGCATGTACTGGAGTGCTCATTATCTCTACTGAAAACGTCCAAGATTTGTTGTTAGGATCCAGTTTTCTTCGAATTGTAATTGTTGCTTGCTCCTCACATTTTAATGAAATGGAATACATAACAATCGATATTTTTACAGGATTCAGTTATTGAAGAATGCGCAGAATTCATTCGACGACGTTTGACAGTCGACAATATTTTTCAACTTTTCTTCATCTTCAAATCGATTGGATACCGTGACATCGACTCTTATTTAGGGGCCACAACTGAGGAAGCCGATTTCACACTAAGGGGCCAAAAGTTAGCCCAAACTAGTCCTTATGGGTTCAATAACATTATACTTTTTGCCGTTTGTTAATATCTTTTCTCTGAGCAGCGCTAGAGCCCGAGAAGTGCACGCGCAAAACACTGGGAGAGAGGGGGGAAAGGCGAGACGAGAGGGAAAGGGGCGGAGCCTAATTAGCGTGTGTCTCTCTCCCTCCCCCCGCCCTCTCGCTCGCCTCTCCCCGCCCAAAAAACACAAGACGGGGAAGAATGCTAAAAATCCAATTTTTTTTCTAAAATTCCTAAAATATTCGAATTAGTGAAATAAGTTTGGTCCCAGAAGAACTTTCAAACTGGAACATGCCAAAACGACTTATTCCTTTCATTTAAATGCAAATTTGATATAATTAGTGTTATTATGCAAATCTGGGACCAAGCTCAATCGAAAGGGGATGGTAGTAGCCATCCATAGCAACTTCGAACGAGAGATTTCGTTGAAAATGAAGCTTGTGTTTTTGTTTTCTCGCTTTTTGGCGAAATCATGTCACACCAAAGTGGGCGGAGCTTGTGGCCCCTACTCTTATTTGTTCAGTTTTTTCGACGTGAGATATTAAATTTAAAATCAGCAAAAATTGCAAATATTCAGAAAAATTTCGTGTTTCTCTCGTTTTCTTCTAAGTTTCTCGAGTTGTCGATTGATGATCTTATAACTTTTCTGAAAAGAGATTCACTCAACGTAGAAACAGAGACTCAGGTAGGTCTCATTATATTCTTTAGACATGATAATATCTAGTATCGATCAGGTTTTCAATGCTGTTACTCGATGGATTTATTTCGATATGAATAGAAGGCAGTTTGCTGCAAAGTACGTTTCACAGCAATACAAATAAATAATATTTAAAGTCATTCAGGTTATTGGAATGTATTAGCTGCTGTCATTTCCCAGTTGATTTCATTAGTAACACAGTTGATAAAGCTGAATGGGTGAATAATAGTCCTGAATGCAGAATAATTGTCGAAGCAGCTAAGGTACAAAAACTTTTTGATTCGAGATTAAAGATTGATCATTCAGAAAAAGAAGAAGGAAACTAATTATCATACTTTCACCGATCGAAATTGTTATGACTCTTATGTTCCATTTCTTGCTTTTCGCCCAGGTAGCATTAAATTTATTATTTATGTTAATTAATTACTCAACGAGTTCATTCACTCCTTCTCATTTTGCAGCGAATGAGTGTCCTAATGATTTCTGCTATCAAATGTATGATCCGCTCAGGAATATCTGGACAGGTGAAACAACATTTCAATTGATATTGAGCAAAGGCGATAAACGATGCAAAGCGATTTTTGTTCGTTTCAGAGCTCAAGAAGATTCCGATATCACATACAATTGTTAATGTTGCATGGGATCGGAATGAGGTTTTTAAGAATCATAATAAAAAATCTTTAACAACAATCTAAAATCTCTTGCAGATAATTCTCTTTCGTGAAATGCACAAGGAAGTGAGCGAAATTTTGCTGGAACCTTTTGCAGTAATCGATACGAATAAAAATGAATGGGTGCTTGATACAAGGGATATTGAAAGAAAAGTAAGCAGTGGTTTTATTTATTTTTAAATTAATTTTTGATTTAACAAATTAAAGCATCTTGACAAAATTATCAGGATTATTCAAATCCCTTCTTCTGTCATTCATGAAAATACATTCCAGATACAAAAAAATCCAGCGAATGTGAACAAAATACGAAGAGGGTCGACAACCGAATGGTTTAATGGATTTGCGTTAGAATTCCGAAAAAAAAGAGTTGCATTAGTGAATTATTTGCAGATATATGGTCGGAGGTTGGGATAACGATTTCAATATTATTTCTTCGTTGGATGCATTTGAAATACGGTCTACAGGTATGCATAATGCGTAGATTGAAATTGTGTTTCGAGTATAATTTTAGAATGGAAGAAATTGACACGGATGTGCTGCGGTCGATTTAGTCCATGTTCTGCTGAGATTGACGGAAAGATCTATGGTATGTCTTGAAATAGATAATTCCCAAAAGATCATCATTACGCTATTTTATAGTTATTGGAGGAGAGGGCGCGAGTGGACAATCTTTAGATTCTGGAGAGTGTTATGACCCCAAAACGGACAGGTTTGTATTGTAATATTTGGAGTTATAGGCGAAACAATACGATGTTATACAACAATTTTCAATAAACAATTCTAGGTGGTCCCCGATTAAGCCAATGAAGTGGAAGAGAACGGGATTTGCTGCTTTTGCAATCAAAAAGAAGATCTACGTTGCAGGAGGGTCTGCCATTCTCTCATATTTCAAATAATTTACTAGCCAATTCTGCCCCATCCCATCGGCGGGGCCTGATCGGGGTTCAGTGCTGCGCATTGATTTCACGATTTAGAAAGCGCGCAAAACTTGAGTTGGTAATAGGTGATTTTTTTTAAAGTTAACCTCACTTTATGTATTGCAATAATATTTTTTTAAAAGAATGCTTTGCAGCTACGATGGTGAGGAAATTCTCAACACTGTTGAGAGATATGATCCAATCTTAGATAAATGGACAACTCTCAAAAGCATGACCACGAAAAGGTATGAATGAAAATTGCTAAAATATGAATTAATTCCTCGCTCAGATGTGGCCATTCTTCGGGTGTCTCTTGTGGTAAATGGTTTGTCTTCGGAGGAACAGATATAGATGGGTCGAATGGAAAAACAACCGTGGAAATGTATGACCCCGAGACGGATATTTGGGAGCAGCGCAGACCAATGCAGTAAGGAAAAGGGAAGGATTATGCATTATGAATGTGTCCCTTTCTAGGTATCATTCCATTTGCTTCTCGCTTGCAATTCCTACTCATTTCCAACACCTGCTATAAATCTCGAGGTAAGAATTTTATTGGTGCAGCAGAAAATACACTATCGTTCCCATCTCTTTAGCTCTTATTATACATTCCTTTTAAAGAATATCTGGAGCAGCGAATTCCGACGTTTTCAACTAAAAGATGAGCTTCTAAAGGCAATTGTAGAATTCGGTTTTATGGATCCTACAACTGGTAAACTATCAGTTCATTTTTTAACAAATACTAAAATTGTTTTAGTTCAATCTGAATGTATTCCACCAGCGATTAAAGGAAAGGATGTGCTGTGTGAAAATGATTCTAAGGGAAAGACATCTTCCTTCGTTATTTCAACACTTCAAATCTTGGAACCTATTGATGGAAATTCCTCAATCCTCGTTCTAGTTCCAAGTCGTGAAATGGCTTGTGCGGCAGTGGAAGAATATCAGCGGTTCTCCAAATATTTAAAACCCGTTAAGGTTAGTTGCACCATGTTTTCTATTACAATTTCTGAATTAATTCATTCGTACTCATATCAGAATAAATTTCGTGTTCTTAAGGATCGCTTAGGAATACTTAATATGGGATCGCTTAGGATCGCTTAGGAATACTTAAATTGATTTTTTTAGCTGATTTGCATCCTCCGCGCCTATTACGCTTTGAAATCTTAGCCATTCCAGATTTGCGAATTAGTCGGAGGAGTGCCTATCAAAAAGAATGTGAAATTTCTTCAAAAAGAATGCCCTCATATTATCGTCGGAACTCCGATTAGAATCGTTGAACTGATTAAGAACGGAGCTCTCAAGATCGACAAAATTCAACAATTAGTTCTTGATGGATGTGATAGAATGATTGGAGAAACAAGTTCGTCATTTGTTTCAACGATTTTACCATTTCTAATCAGTTAATTATACCTCCTTTTTCAGACATGCGTAATGCGATCAGGAAAATTTTCGAATCGACTGCAAGACAAAAACAAATCTTGAGCTACGGAGTGACTAATAACAAAACAAAGCAAATTTTACAAGATTATGCAAAAAGAAGTCCCCTAAATTGTCGTTGATTTTATTATTGAACTGTTCCTTTGATGTCATTGTTCGAGCACGGAATTTGATTGATTGCCTCCGTCATTGCTAAAACTCATTACATTTTGAGCACTGACCACTTGTAAAATATCTATTGAATGAGAACCTTAATGTTGGCAGCATGTTCAAAAATAAAGATAATTTTGTGAAAAAGAACCGGTCAACAAGTTGGGACACACAGACTCATAATGATTGCTTCATTCTGTTCACGAAGTGCGTATGGATTTAATTCTGTCCTGAATTTGCACAACATTTATTACAACAAAATATACAGTAGAAATCGATCCGTCGCAAGGTGCAGTAGAACAGGCTTCACAGCTCCATTGCAATTTTTTAATCGGCTGAGTTCATTTTCTGAAATCGAATGAAGTTTAGAGCATGATGTGGAGCAGGACAACTAGCAACAATACACATTTTATTTTCTCGGCTAAAAAAGGGGAATTAACAAAGTGTGCAAATAACCGTACCTGACATGGGCGTCATGAATAATTTGCACGATCTGCAGCTCCATGATCCTTGTGCCAATCTTGCCAAAGACTCATCTCACTGAAAATCATTGTTCCATCTCATTACGTTCTCTGGAATAAGTGTACCTGACATGGGCGCACATAAATGAACGGCACGATTTGCAACTCCAGTCACCTAAGTCCTTCTTGTAGGCATTCGATATGCCTACACTTGCGAACTCGGCCAGGATATCGTATTCTTTCTTTAAATAAGCAAATGTGAAAACCTGACAGAATCATTCTACTGCAATACAAACTCATTTTTGAACAATAATTTAGTTACATAAGATAACACACCTTTCATTTTCTCGTGTAGAGTCAACTTTATCGTCATGTTGGATTGTTGTAGAAGACCTTGCAGAAGAGACACTGTCCGAGAGTAGATTGGACAAACTGGAATTAGATTGGTACATGAAAGAAAATCAGTCGCGGCATAATCGCGATAGTTATTCCACCCAATAAACTAATTCAATGAATAATAAAAGACATTTTCAAAAGATGAAGAAAAGTGGTGCAACATAGTGTCCTAAGCGAAAATCACAAAGAAAGGAGAAATAATCTCTCCCGATGTCAACGCCACTAGCAATCAATGCCATCTCTCCGCTCATCTCTTCTCCCTCTCCCTCGCTATCGCTCAAGACTGGCTAGAAAAAAGACAGATAAGTGGCCTCTCTTCACGTCACACTGCTGTGTCATTCAACTTTTCGTCTCTCTTCTTCGTTGTATGTCCTCGTCCTCTGGAGCTAAAATTTTCCTCTTTGTTCCCTGTCCACCCTAATAGTTTAAAGTGGCAGTGATGTTAGAAATATGACAATAAATAGAAGAAGTCTATGCGGTACCACTGCCATGAAAAAGAACCATCTAACAAATCTCTCAATGCCAGATAAATGATGTGATCACATAAGTGCTATAAAAAATTTTGCAAGACACTTATTGAAAAAATATTCGTCATTTATTACAATTCAATAAAAAAGGTATTTAAGCATTCAAATCCGTGGTACTTGAGCGATATCTTCACCATCACAGCTCACTCTCTCTCTATCTCTCTCTCTCTTTTGAGAATCCCTTTCTTCAACCGTTTTGTTTCTCCAGAAGGAAAACGAGTTGTTAGGAAACTAGTGGCGGGTCGCTGCTGTAACATCTTGGGCAGTCCTGAGCTCTTCCTCTCCTTGCGACCTACAAGGGTCGGTAGTTCAGTGGTAGAACGCTCGTCTGTTGTTAGTACCCGCGCAGCAGATAAGTGACCCGGGTTCGATTCCCGGCCGATGCAATCTTTTATTGTTGTTTTTTACCCTCTGGCTTCAGTTGCTGTGTTGTGCGGTAGAATGTTTTGCCAACTTGTTTTGCTCCATTAATTTGCAATGCAACAATATAGAATCTATGATTTATCTCTCAACCACAATCACTTTAATAATAAAATCAAAACTACAAAAGTGCACCAAAATGAGTACAACCTTGAGAAAGGCTTACCGATTGCATAACACGCCTGTCACGAGAAAATCGAGCTGATATTGGGAATGGAGCGAAAATCATGAAATGAGTTAACATTAGTTTCGGACACCTCTAGGCATGTCCTAACATCCCCCAAAGTCTCATTGTGCAGAAATCATTTTGGAGCTCCCTACACCGGGTCGGTATCCTGGATCCCCAACTTTGAGCGGTAACATCTCAGTTCTGGTACATTTTAGAGAAAAATTGTTCTAAGGGTAACCCCACTTAATTTTCAGAGCTCTATCGATCTGTGCAGGTTAGAAGTCCTGAAAATGCTTCTGAAGGGTGCTACATTCAAATATGTATATTTCAAAAATTTAGGTAAAGTGCGAGCTAATTTTTGGATATGTTATGTATCTCGCAGAGATCTATCGAATGAATACCTTACGAAAAAATACAATTGGTGCGGAGGTATACTTCGTCGCCTCAAGAATTTTCTGATCATTTGAAGTCATTTCACCCCGTCATTTCATTTCATTCCTCTCACACCGCGCAGCTTGCGCGCGGGAAGTGGAGTGAAACATATTTCGTTCTCGCCATTGACTCTCCATTAGTTACATTTTTTGTCCAAATTCGAATTTTTTTACAAAGAATGTTAATTGTTTTATCAGTTTCTTCGCCATTTTCTCACAGACAATAAGGATAAACGCTAATATGATTTGTATGCATCTAAAGAACCAAATAATGGACTAATGTATTCATTGTGTTCGTAAGTCTATTTAAAGGTTCTTTATACAATGGAATGACCATTCACGATGACTTGTTTCTTCTCTTCGAATCGGTCGGATGGACGTCCAAGGAGTGCGGGAACGGATCTCACATCTATCACCTGTCTCCCTGAAAGGTTATTTTTGTATTATTTTTGTAGATCTTCACAAGCTTTTCAGTATCCATCCGATAGCTCAATATCTTGAATCGCTTCCTTCTGATACTCCTCTGTTTGGTTGTTCGGCGATTGAACTGATCTTTCTCAGAGCCAATGGTGAAGATGATAGCGGCATGGTCAGAATTTTCAAGGAAATTGCTTCATAATCATCTGATGACAGGATCGTCCTGAAGATACACTCATTTGCAAGGCTCATTACGACTTCCTAATTGCGAAATGGCCTAACAACGACCAAGTTCAAAGATCACGGCAAAAAGGGAATATGATTGTTAAGTGTTCCTTTCCTCATGATTCTCCTCGTGCAGCCCTCAAGAAAACTACCGTCAGAAAGGTAATGTCTATATATGATTATTTTATTTTGGCAATGACCAACCCGTTTCAGGACGAAGCCATTCATTGGTTGGAAAGAACAGGAGAACTCGTACATATCGGCTCCCGTAAGAAATTGGCATTTTCTTACCATTATTCTTTTTCTTCAGCGATTTGCACTAGCCATCGTGCTGTACTACAGAATTCTGAAGCCAATCCAACGATTTCTTCAATGGGAAAAAATGTACCTCCAAAGAGAACTAAACCAGGAAACTTCCCTGACTCGGTAATTTCCGCAGTATTGCAGTTCAAAGCATTGTTCGAATTATTTCAGGATTTCAATTTCGACTCGATCGATTTGGGAGCAGAAGACGTGGAGTCTGAATTGGACGGTGATGAATTATTGAATGAAGAGATCGAGCAATCCATGGACAACAAAGACAAGGTAATATAACTCGGCATTGATTAAATGTCCTTACTGGGATATATGGCAGATTTCATCCCATTTTTCTGCAATCGCGGAATTGCTTGGAAGCAAGCACTATCCATCGAAGTTCGCCTGGAATGTTCTATCTGGAGATACTAAGAGGAGAAAGGTAAATTTCTAAGGTAAAAATTGGCACAAAATGGCATTACCCTTCAGATTTCGTTGGTCCTGACGATGGTTCAGATGCTATGCTCGTTTGTCGCTCCTGGTTACGGAACAGAATTGGCAGAGACTATATCTGAAAAAGTAAATTGGATAACCTTCATATCTTTTTACATATAACTATTGCAGCTTTCGACGAGAAAACGCAGTGACACCGGCAATTGCTCGAACCAAGTGCTCTCGGCGATTGGAGAGAAACTTCTAGAGGCACCTAATAGACGGACCCGGATTGAGACACTCGCTCTGATCGTAGACCTGCCTTTCTTCTGTGCGACCAAGGTACTGCAAAGGGTTGGCTTTAAAATATAGTCAAATAAGGTGCTCCTCACCATCCCGACGGTAACCAAGTATTTAATACACAAGGCTCGAATTTACAATTGCGGCGGTATCAACTTTGAAGAAAAATATATGAAAGTGCGCTACAATGAAGAGGCTGTGGATTTTTTCGTTAGTTTCGTTGTTCGGTATGTCATTCAGTTAGCATTTATTGGGCTCACAGATATTATCAGATCCAATTGTGTGATTTCTCTTTCGTGGCTCAATAATTTCGCAAAAAAATCGGACGGTACCAAAGTTGAGATGGGAGCATCTGTGAGATTGCAAGCGTACATACGAATTGATCGCATGTATCGTGAGGAGCTGCGCGTGAGAAACTTCCATCTTTTCATATTCTGAAATTTTCTTTTGAGAAATACGACAAGCCGAAGTCTTTCTGGTTGTCGTATGGAACAGTGTATATGATACTCAGCTCTATAGTACCTCGTTTGAATCGAAGGATGACTTGCGTAGATGATTTCTTGGTCGATGCGATTGAGGTTGAATTTTAGCGTTCGCGAATGAATCCTAGAACATTCATCAGGGATGGGCACGGCTGCAAGGTTACGTCAAAGATCTCGGGCAATTGGGCCATTTGACATCTACTGAAGAGTGTGATCTCGATAGACGAGTAAAATTGGCCAAATCATTTCTCGAGTGTAAGTTTAAAATGTATTGTTACTCCTATTATGCTACTTTTTGCAGGCTCTTATCGATCTCACGTAGAACTATCCAGTGAAACAATCGAACATTGTGCTACACTGGCATTGAGCGACGATGACGAGAAAAAGAAAGCGTATAGACAGGATTGCAATCACGACCACACTACTCACTGCGGTGAATGTCATGAAGTCAGTTACCCATGAATATTCTGACGGACAATCAAATTATTGAGATTGATCGTGTTCTGGCTCTTCTCCGTAGGACGATCGGCACTTTGGCGAAGGAATCTAAAGATAATGGTTTAACGGACCAGTTTCAACTAGAGCGAATGAATGGAATGACGGCTAAATGTATCAAATACATAGAAGACTATAGGGCTCACCTCGTCCGGTTCGATTTCTCCTACTGTCGCTTTTATTTATTTTTTCTCTTTGAAGCGCGGTCGTTTCGGATACAGAAAAGTCTCGAGTGCAGGCGTCTCTCGGCAACAACGAAGTATTGATCACGGCAGATTGGGCGCAGAAGGTGCTCCCTCAAGCAGCAATGTTTGTTAACATTTCAAATTTAAAGAAACAATAAATTTATTTATATAAAGAGAGCCACAAAGTGGATACTTTGGAAAGAGTGGGAGGAGTATCCATATCAGTCACGTATATGCAAAAATTGAAGAGAAATATTATCACCATTCAATGAATCACGTATTCGACTCATGCAAACAGGTTAGCCTATTTAGCACTTACATGATCAATGCCATCTGTTTTCAGCAGAGTTCGGACGTTGCGTCAATTTTCCGCCACCTTTTCGGAGTCCTGAAATCAAAAGGAATAACAAAGATTGTGCTCCGCTCTGACAATGCGGCATGTTATAAATCTGCGGATTTGATCGGAGACCTCTTCTACATAGCAAACGATTCTCCTCAATTGGCTCGATACGTTTACTCGGAGGCACAAGCGGGAAAGGTAGGTGACAACTATCAATTGAATAATGTTAATTTTACCTTCAGGGTCCTTGTGACCGGGGAGCATCACATGTCAAGAGAAAGATTAGAGAGCACACCGCATCAGGAATGAATGCTCGAGATGGGAAGGAAATCTTCGATGCGTTGACGATGGAGCCCGTTAAGGTTGGTATGTGCCTAATATCGAAATAAAATTGGTTGCTTGCAGGGGACGTCTACTCATCTCTGTGTAGCGGGAACGGGCAAGGACAAGGATTCGAAGTCTCACGTTCCGGACATCAGCACGATATACGATATTTCATTCGAGGTAGCTACCTACAATGATAAATTCACAGTTTACTTCTTTAGAATGATGGGATTATTGCAAGAAAGCACTGTGGAATCGGACCGGGGCTGAAAACGCCTCAATCCAAGCTCAAGCAAATGAACTCGTCGTTTTCAATACTGGAATCGGGCGGATACCTGGATGACGGATTCTGGGTTGAATTGAAGGACGGATCAATTGGCGACGATGATGAAGAGGAGGAGGAGCCTGATCTTTCTGTTCTTTCCAAAACTCGGGTTGGAACCTGAAATTTTTCACTATTTCAATGATTTTTCCAGAAGGACTTTGAATGTTCGACTCCTGGCTGTCTTGCCAGTTTCATCAGGATTCGAAATTTAGAAATTCACGAAATTGTTGGGAACCATAAATTCAAGCCAAAGAAGCAATCCTTACTTGATTACGCCATCGACTCCTTTAATAACAAGATCGAAGTAGTTGAAATGGCTCAAGAAGCACGTGCGAATGATTCCTTTATATCCTCTAATCTGAACAAAGATCCAAATGGTTAGTCTATCCAACGAAATGTTAGAATAATTCTCAAAGTTCAGATTTAACAATGGGATGGGCATTGAAAGTTAACTCAACTGATGCAATTACTGACAAGGCGTATGAAGCAGCAGCGAACTATTTCATGGCTCAGCGTTCCATGGTCCCTCCTCGAAGAGCAGATCCACGTGCCTTCTCGCAGTTAATGGAGAAGATGACCGAGCCTAACGGAGCCTACAAATTCAGAGTAAGATTGGGCATGCTTTCATCAAACAACAATTTCATTGAGGCTCACGAATTGTTAACTGAGCAGCAATTAATGGGTCTTTTCTCTCGAATGGAGACCAAACGAGTGAGTGGAGGTTCGTTGCAATGATGAGTTATAGACCAGCTCACCTTGTATTTAGTGTCGGTGGCGAGAAAGAAGAAGGGACGGCAGGTATCGAAGAGAAGCAGGAAGAGAGCTCATCCTGCATCATCGGAAGACGACGTCGAGGCGCCAGTTCAGGTAAAATTAAGCAATAAAATATCATAATAGAAAGCAGAAACATGCCTTCAGAGAGACGACGACCTCAAGGGAGACGAGAAAGACGAAGAAATGGATGAGGAAGACCTTGTTAGGGATTGCATAAGGCAGAAACACAATGATATCTTTATCTGAGATAATTGAATCCCACTAATTTAATTATGTCGTATGATAAATGCCCATGTATAGAACAATGAAACAGAGACTGGAAAGAAAGGAGAGTCAATGGCGAGAACGAAATATGTTTCACTCCACTCCCCGCGCGCAAGCTGCGCGGTGTGAAAGGAATGAAATGAAATGACGGGGTGAAATGACTTCAAATGATCAGAAAATTCTTGAGGCGACGAAGTATACCTCCGCACCAATTGTATTTTTTCGTAAGGTACTCATTCGATAGATCTCTGCGAGATACATAACATATCCAAAAATTAGCTCGCACTTTACCTAAATTTTTGAAATATACATATTTGAATGTAGCACCCTTCAGAAGCATTTTCAGGACTTCTAACCTGCACAGATCGATAGAGCTCTGAAAATTACGTGGGGTTACCCTTAGAACAATTTTTCTCTAAAATGTACCAGAATTGAGATATTACCGCTCAAAGTTGGGGATCCAGGATACCGACCCGGTGTAGGGAGCTCCAAAATGATTTCTGCACAATGAGACTTTGGGGGATGTTAGGACATGCCTAGAGGTGTCCGAAACTAATGTTAACTCATTTCATGATTTTCGCTCCATTCCCAAGAATTGCCATTCTAGCTCGATTCTCTCGTGACAGGCGTGATAAACACAGAAAGAATGATACTGCAAAATGTGAGATGGGTAAAACAATCTTTGAATTTACAATTTAAAGACTTTAGAAAGTCACAAATTATTAATTGAGATCTCTAGTATATACATTACAAAAGGACACGATGTTTTCATACGAACCGAATCGACAAAATTTTTGTTGGGCAACGAAAGGGCGGAGCTAAAAGGGGGCGGGGCTTAGCAAAGGGGGCGGGGCTAAGGGTGCCATTTAGACGATGACGGCTTCTGCCCGAAGGTCGTCGGCTTCGAGATTGGCCACTGGCGAGGGAATCGAAGCGGGAATTGGCACGCAGCCAACGTTGAGGCAGCCAGAATGGGCACTGAAATGGAAATTTGGTTATCGATTTTTTGAGAGCGTTATCAAACAAAACTTTTTAAAGAAATCCCCCGGTCTACCGTAATCTACCGTAACCTCTTCATAAATCAAATATCTAACCTCATATCCGCTCTCGGGACCCAAGTGTCCGTCTTTGGATCATACATTTCCACCGTCGGCACATTGTTGAGACCATCGAAACCTCCGAACACGTACAGTTTCCCACACGAGACCGCGACAGCAGGGCGGGACCTGAGGATTATTGATTGGATACCGTACTTCATTATTTAATACGGTAGCGCAGCATACGGTATCATCAAGGAAATGTCTATTTTGATCAGATATTGACTAAATTGCATTTTTTTTTCTATAATTCACATCCACGCGTAATTTCAAACTACAGTAATCAATAATCGGTCGCTCTACCGTACCTTCTCTGCTTCATCTGCTTGAGGGCCGTCCAGGTATTCTTGGCGGGATCGTATCTCTCAGCGCCACGAAGGAATGCGCAGCCGTCGTATCTGCGAACACGGTGGGTAATTGACTGATTTTGTCGGTTTTCAGCGCCGCATCGAACTTGTTGAGCCGCACTAATACTGTATATTTGAGTTGAAGCACATTTTATTTATGATTGATTGATTGTTTTGATCTACAAATTTGGCCGAAATGTATTGAACTACATGGGCCCCACTCCTTCTGTATTAGTATTGAAACATATTTCCACTTTCCTAATTCCTGATATTTTTCAAAAATTCTCACCCTCCAGCAACGTAGATTTGTCCATTGATCACTGCAGCTCCGAATCGGCATCTCTTGGTATTCATTGGTGCAATCTCCGTCCATCTGAAAAATACAATCAGTTGACGATGCTTTACTACCGTAATCCTCCTACCGTAACCGCCAAATCACCGATCGTGGCTCACTCACGTATTCGTGGCGGGATTGAAGTACTCGCCGTCCTTGTGGATATTCGAGCCATCGTGACCGCCGAACACTGCAAAATCGATAATTATTACAATAGAGTAATCCGCTTTCGATACCCTAAGCAATCAATCGATTCACTTACCGTACAACATTCCGTTGAGGACGCAGGAAGCGGAAGTGCCGCGCAGTTTGCTCATTTTCGGCGCACTCATCCACACTGAAAATGAAGGAGATTGGGAAATGTAGTCAGTTGTCGATACCAAGCTACCGTACACCTACTATAATCGATTGCGCATACAGTAAAATGAACTAGATAAATAAAGTCAGTCGTTGATTTCAAAATACAATAGCTATCGTATTCGAACTACAGTATACCTGGCACATCGTCCTTCGTGTCGAGCATTTCCATACAGCCCAGTGCAAGTTGGCCATCGAATCCACCTGCGACGTAGCTGGAAACGAATCGATAAGTCTACAGTAACCCCGGAATACGATAACTCACATTTTATCATCGATAACGCCTACGGCCATCCCCGATCGCGTCTGGTTTAGAGTGGGCGCCTGAAAATTAAGTCAGTTGGTGATCGCAGTTGATTACGGTAGTCGAATAATGGGTTACAGTACTCACCGGACTCCACTGATCCGTCTCCGTATCGTATACGTCGCACGTCTTCAGACGCTCCTTCGCATTGTACCCGCCGATCACATACATCTGGCAAGGATTATTGATTATTTGACAGAAGGGATACTTTAGTCTGGATATTGTCTGGATATTGATGAGTTAACAGCTCAAGAGTACTGTAACAATATTGCTACTGTTATCTAGATAGGCTATTGATTAATTGACGGCTAATTATAAGGCTACTAAGGTGAGGCTATTGGCTACTTCTACTATTGGATGCCGTAACTTCATGAATCATGATTACTGTAGATCAATATTCTACCGTACCTTCTTCCCCACAACAGCGACTCCGTTCCTGCCACGGATCGTGGGCAGCTTCTGGCAGGCTGCAATGGCAATATTTAGATTTAATTTTTAAATTACTTAAGAAGTAACATATCTTAGTGTCTGTCTGTCTGTCTGTGTGTGTGTGTGTATGTGTGTGTGTGTGTGTGTGTGTCTGTCTGTAACGTCTGTCACGCTTTTGAAAAATCGCTATAACTCGGCTCAAACTCATCGTACAAGGCTATCTCCGGGACCATTG